>CBVK0102413389.1:0-12880 GCA_900067695.1 Picea abies | reverse complement strand
GTGGTAGGTGTGTCCAATAGGAAACAACAAGGAGATTATCCAAGATGTGAAAACTTAGTTGTCTTCTAAATTTGACATGAAGGATCTCGGTGTTGCAAATCTTTGGGGATGGAAATTAAAAGAGATCATAAAAATAGGAAACTCTGGTTAAATCAAAGAAAATATGTTGAGACAATATTGCAAAGGTTTAATATTGAATAATGTAAACCAGTCAAGGTCCCTATTCCTATTGATGTAAATTTATCTGTAGATTAGTATCCCAAGACAAAGGAAGAGGAGGAGGACATGTATCATGTTCCATATGTGAGTGCAGTTGGAATTTTGATGTATGCAATGGTATGTAATATGTGAGTGCAGTTGGAATTTTGATGTATGCAATGGTATGTACTAGACTAGACATTGCATATGCAGTAGGAGTTTTGAGTAGGTATATGTCAAAACTAGGGAAGGAGCATTGGACAACATTAAAAAGGGTTTTCGGGTATTTGCATGGAACTACTAGTTATGGATTGTGCTACCAAGGAAGACCAAGATTGGAGAGAGTGTTGGAATAACATGGCTTTGTGGGTGTAGACTGGGTTGGAGATCTAGATCGTAGGAGATCTACAAGCGGAGGAGCAATCAACTGGATGAGAAAAATAGAGTCTGTAGTGACACTTTCAACTACATAAGTTGAATACATGGTAGCTACTCATGAAAGCAAGGAGGCAGTTTTATTACAAAGATTGTGTTCATGTATTGGGTTGGTACAACAAGTTGCAATGATAGATTGTGACAGCTAGAGTGCAATTTTTTAGCAAAGAACCCAACTTATAATTAAAAGACAAAGAATATTGATGTTCAATATCACTTTGTTAGAGACGTGGTTGAAGGAAATAAAGTGTTGTTGATTAAGGTGGACACTTTGAAGAATGTTGCAGATTCATTAACAAAATGGGTTGGTACAACAAGATGTAAGGATAGATTGTGACAGTCATAGTGCAATTTTTCTTACAAAGACCCCAGCTTATCATTCAAAGACAAATCATATTTATGTTCAATATAACTTTGTGAGAAACATGGTTGAAGAAAACAAGGTGTTTTTGATGAAGGTGGACACTTTAAAGAATGTTGCAGATTCATTAACAAAATATGTGAGCACTGAGAAGTTCTCTTGGTGTAGAGGATCTATGGGCATTATTTCCCTGGATTGTTGACTATGTAACCCTATAACCCCATGTATGCAAATAAAACAAGAAGTGAAATAATATTGGGTATGTGTTATATTCTTTGCATGCGTGTCACCTTTTTTCCTCATTTTTCGTTTTGCCTCAATTTTTGTGTCCATTGGTTTTTCAACACATGCTTTTTTGCCAATGGTTTTCTATTTCCGGTTAAGGAAATAGGATTGTTGATTAATCCAGGTCATTGGATTAGGGTTTTGGATGCCTATGGCTCCTATATGTATATTGTATTGTAAACAATGTATGATGTGGATGAATATAGAATATGTTGGTTTTCCCGGTTTGAGTTTCCAAGGGAAAAATCTCTGTGTAATGTGTGTATTTTCCATTGTATCTTTTTTGCTCTTTTAATGAAAATCTGTTTGCAGTAAATAATTGTGCAAGGTTAAAATCTACAACTAGATTTGGATCTTAACTTTGAATTGAAGCGCTTCCCAGGATCTGCTAGTTCAGGGAACCACTGCTTGCTCGCTCGAACCAACCTTTCTTATATGCGTTAAAACAAGTGAAATTTGAAAGCTTTCTTGAAGGAATTAGAAGGGCTATTGTTGTTAACGAATTCAACAAATTGGGAAGTGGTTAATACATAGATAATAGAGTTGGGAAGGGATATTTCGGTTGTACAATATATACAAGAAAACTTAGTAATGTACCTCACAGAGAAGAGGGATGTGTGTATTTCGCAGAGTATGCTTACATGTGTAATAACGATTAATATCCACATACATAATGGTTAGATGGAATATATACATACATGTCTACTGGTTCACATAATTTCCAAGAGAAAATTATTTTGATCGAAGAAACAAAAGATGAGATGCAACAACTTAAGGAAACAAAAACATTCTATCTCTAGGAAACCCATGCGAGATGCAATGGTGGCCAATGTCCAAATATGCTACTGGGATACATATTCCTCCTACCAAAGCCAAGGACCCACCAACATCTGATTCAAAGGGAAAACAAAAGCTTTAAGAACAAAGGAGAATCAATTGTAGATTCATCAAAGACTAATGATGCCAAGCCCAAAGAACATTCCAGCAAGAAGACTCCCATCCAAATACCAATCAGCCACCAAATTCTAAGTCCCCACATCAAGTTTCATCCTCAACAACTTTTGATGGAGGACGCGAGGAGAGACCATATTTAACAAACAAATAGAATTAGCTTTGCCATTGTAACAAAAGAACATGTATAAGCAATTAATCAAAATTACCTTGGTAATTGAAACATATAGTGACTATATGGGAAATATCATACTTAACCATTAAATGCTATTAACATGGTAATAACAATGTATAGCCATTATGGATGGGAGGTATTAGTGGTAAATAAAGTATGCTTTACTCGTGGAGGAGATAAGGCACATTTAAGGCCTTGGTTTGGACCCATGCATAGAGCGAGTTATCCCTTCACATCCTAGTTGACCCTGCACTGGAAGGCACATCTCATAATAGCCTAATCTCTTATCTGGTGAATAGAAACATGCAAGGATTTAAGGACAAGTGAGGTCAGATGAGGTGGACTCATACACAGATTAAGGTGTGCGTTTTGACTTTTGAGTTAATTTGCAATGTGGACAACACACAAGAGGGTGCAGCCATGGAGGACTAATTTTGTTGTTCTTGACAGCATGCAGAACATTCCAATTTTGTTGTTCTTGACAGCATGCAAAACATTCCATAAGAGCTACAATTTGACTTTCTTTCGAGCTACAATTTGACTTTCTTTCTCCTTGTTTCTAGTCATGTAAAAGGCGCACCGATTGAAGTGAATGTATGCCTTATATTTCGAGATCATTTCTATCCATCGGTATTTTGAGAGAACTAGACTTTGCATGAGTTATTGTTGGTTGTCTCCTGGTTCACCTCAAGTTAGAATGCTATTCTGGCCAACAAGAAAGTGCTCTACCCCGAGGAGAACTTTATTTAAACAGTGAAGCAGATGGTGCCAAGGTTGGATCCTGGGGTTTCCTTCGCCCTTGTACTTGTAACTGATTCTCGGGCATTGATGTAAATAAAATTAGTAGTTTGGTCCCCATCTTCTCTTTTATTCTGACATGTGAAATTTCTCTTCTTGCTACAACAATTATCCCGCTCAATTCAATTTATTTTTGTTTTTTATAGGAGCAACCGGCTCCCTCCTCCCAAATTGAGAGAAGCTCGGATTCTCAATTGTGTTGATTTGCATTCGATCGATCAAATTCTAAGAAAACCTGCAAGCCAAGGTAGTGTACTCGTTTGGTGACTCTCAGCTTATCCACTCTACACTCAATAGAAATAAGTGTTTTGGAGAGTTTTCCATACGTGACCTAGCTTCGCATAGGAAAATTGACCACATTCATACTCACGTTCGCGTAGGAGAAATTCCCACCTCAGTATCTATAACCCGCGCAACTCTATTATATACTGGTCATTTAAACGATCTGCTATGGGAAGCATATAAACTATAAATCAACTGTTCTAAAAATTATAAATTGCATATTTAAAATAAAAATATGAAAAACATCAAAATTCATGTATAATTGAACTATGAACTATAGTTCTTATAAAATTAATTTTATGAGAAACAAGATAAAGTGGACAAAATGTATGAAATTGCTTTTCTTTTAAAGCAGGAAGAGTAGTGAATATTACCTATAAGCTAGCTACAAAAGTTGAAATGGAAACTGCAAATATTATGATACAAAGGAACGATTTAACAACCTGCTTTATACTAAAACCAAATAAAAAGTAATAAATGACTCACCTTTAAATTTCTTTTGTAGTGGAAAGCTCAATAAATGGGCAACGAAGTGGGAATGACACCCTTCTTTTAGGCTACATCGAGAGATTAGCAAACAATGCTTCATTGTGAATATTCCTTTTTGGGCCAGCTCGTGATAAAGGTGTTTTGAAACATAGGAGCAACCATATGATTTTAAGTAATGAAGTATTCTTCAACAAAATGAGAATAATATGGTGCAGGTTTCTCATATTATTTTTTTTTATGTACATACTTAATGACATATTAAGTAAAGTTGTTATAAAAACAGATATACAAAATGTTAATGTAAATAAATTACATTAAATAATTTTTATTGTATAAAGAAGTAGAAATAACCAACGTCTAATGAGAGATTGCATCAATAATATGGAGCAAATTTAAAAAAAATACAAAAAAGTAAAAGCCTAGACTCTCATAGCAAAAAGTAGCCATGAACTTGAGAAAAAAGAGGGGGCTGAAACCTTGTGAGGGATGGCCATGGTAGTCATTAAAAAAACTCTCCAAGCTTACTCATCATCCTATTAAAACAACAAATAAAAGAACAAACAAACAATGGAGTCTTAACAAAAATAATAGCAAGATTAGAGGAACATTGGGAATTAAAAATAAGCAATGCAAGGAATGTAATATGTTTAGATTTCATTTTGTTGCACATCTCTTCATGAAAGTGAAGATTTAAACCTAATAACCCTGAAGATTTAAACCTAATAACCCTAATTGGTTGAAAAAAGAAAAAGTCAAAATGAGAAATGAAGATGGTTTAGATTTCATAAAGATTTTGTTTTCCATTTCAAATTATCATTAAATAAAATTAGTAAATTTCATGCAGAGTAAAGAGAATTGAAGCCACTATGATAAGAATCTTTATTTTCTATTTCAAATTATTATTAAATAAAATTAGTAGATTTTATGCAAGAGAGTTGAGGAAAGTGTCACAAGCAGGTAGATGCTCATGAAATGGATTAAAGGAAATAAACATTTTTAATGGTTTTTATTATTTAAAGCACTTTAAGTTTATTTTTAAAAATTGATCTTGTAGACCTTCACGAAATGGCTTAAAAGGAAATAAACACATTTTTTAAAGTTTTATTATTTAAAGTGTTTTAAGGTAATTTTTTAAGTTAATAAATTTTGGATAAAAATAAATAAACTTTTTTTAAATGGTTTTTACTATTTCGTAGTGCTTTAAGGTAATTTCACAAAATTAATATATTGTTATGTTTTTCTAAAAAAAGACTTTTGATAAAATGTTTTTTTTATTTTAATTAGTTTAAAAAGGTTTTAAAATTAGTAATTATGATTTTATGTAATTTCATTTTATTTTCAAAAATATATTTTTCTAGTTTTTAGTTTTTATTTAAATCAATAAATAACTACTCTTTTAATTTATTTATTTTTGTTTTAATTTCATATCAAAATGGTATAATAACTTCAGAGCTATGACTACTCTTCACACAATCAATGTATCCATCAGATCTTATGACTTAAACAATGTGATCATATGTCTCCAAAAAAGAAATGCAAATACGTTTAGACCATTATTAAAACATTCAAATACATACAAAATGAAATCGAGATACACAAACATGAGCCTTAAGTGGAAATAACAATTAAACTCAAAACATCGCTCGAATGGATCTTTCTTTACCACAACACAACCATGAGTAATCATGCATATTTTAGATGTCAACAATCGCCATCTTATCCAAATCTTATCTTTAAATATAAGTGTGAAATGGGTGAGTGTCTTGGTCATCACTAAACTAGATGGTAAGAACTAGGAAGAGAATTTCATCTTAATAAACTTAGCTAGCTCTCTAAAGTTGAAAAGGAACCAATATAGAAACCAACGTGAGAATTGATCTAAACCAAAGTGAGAATTGTAAAAACATCAACATGTTACCAAAGTGAGAATTGATCTCAACGAAAGTGAAAATTGTAAAAACATGGTGTTGATATTTGATCTAGTTTTGTGAGTGATTATTGAAGTTGTTCATCCTATGTTGTAATATATGTGTTGTTGAACATGGTATCAGAGTGATTTGAATATCCACTCCCGTTGTAGATCAAGATCGTGAAGTCGTGTTGCCACATGTCTGATTTCTTCCATTTTCATACATTTTTGGGCTAGGAGGATTGTTTTGTTACGCACGAAGCACTTGTTTCAATTAGGAATTCCTTTCATTTCTCTAAAAAGGTTTATGTTTTCCCAATATACGACCATTTTAGTCACATCTAGAGGTATAAATCTGGAATATGCCCTTTTAAATTTTACAGAGATAATATTTCATTTTTATTTTTATTTTATTTCCGTGTTGTTACTCTTTTCGATCTACATTTTCTTTTTTCCCTAAGCTTTGTGCACTCTTGAAAAATGAGAAATCGATTGGAAAGAGTTTTCCTGACTGCATATGCTCTTTGTCGTGCACTCTATGTGATCTAGGTAAATCAGAAACAAAGGGAAAGATTGCATTTTCCAGATAAGCTTCTGAGATCCAACCCTTCTTTCCATTGAGAAGTGAAATTGTTTTCTTGTGTGATTTTTTTTTCTTATGAGCATGCTCTCCAAGGCCATCTTCCACAACAACAACACCGCCAATCCTCTTTCTTAACAATATAATGTGTTTTTCACTATCTCACTTGGTTAAAAGTTGCTTTATTAAGCAAGAGGTCTTGAGTTTAAGTCTCTTTTTTTGTTACTTTTTTTGAAAATGTTTATGCATCCAATGTAAAGTGTATTTCACTTAATTCATAAAAGTGAATCACTATAAGTAGCTTTAATATTGTATTTTAAGTTATTTGTTTTTCATGGAACTTTTATTTATAAAGTAACTTCATTGTAAAAGTGATCCCCGTTATTCTATAAAAGTGGGTCACTTCATAAGAAACTTATTTGTAAAAGCGAGGTTATTAGAAGGAGGGGTATCATCATGTGGACCAACTTCTACTTTCCATGTGGCTCTTTGGTTACCATTTATGCTTTTTTTCAAAAGGGCATAACTTTCACATCTAAAGTTCATTTTTAGAGATGTTTTTTTTTTTAAACAATCTATTTTTTCGAAAGCATTCCATCCAGACCATCAGTTTCATATTTTAAATTCATATTTTCTACATAGTTAATATCGATTCTCCCAATGATATTTTTCTCACCAATACCAACTACTTCTCATGGAAATCTCATATGGAGGTTGTATTAAGAAGTAATGCACTATATCATATTACCTTGGGAAAAGAACAAGAACCTATTGATAATGAAAATTATGTCAAATAGGTTAATAGGAATGATGAAACATGAGAACTAATTGGAATGTCCATCTCTCTTGATTTAAGGTTTCATATCCAAGCAATTGAGATCCCATATAAAGCTTGGTAAAATATTGAAGTTGTGTTTGGTAAACACAATATTATTTGATCTCATGAGGTAGAAAATCAGTTAATGAATTTAAGTCCAAATGGTTTTCCTTATATTGAAGATTACTTTTCTAAGTTCAAAACACTTAGAATTTTGTGTATAGAGTTCCAAACAGATTTGAAGGAATATCAATGCATATATGTTATTCTCTCTAAGCTTGGTATTTCATATTTTGTTTTTGCATCTACCTTTTATGCCACTAGAGAAGCTCTAGGGAGTGCGTATAAAGAACCCTTTCTTGAGTCCTTTTGTTATGCTCTAATTTGATAACAACATAATTTTGTGCAACTTGGATTGATCAACACTGGAGGTACATCCAACAAAGCCTTGGTCGCCCAACAAAAAGATAAATCCAATAATCCAAAGAAGCAACATCCTCACCACAACAACAGATACAACAAGGGTCCCAAACCCTCTCTGCCAACTTCTGCTCCTAATTGCAACAAAGGACCAAAATATAAAAATAAGAAGACAAACATACATTGCAATGTTTGTGTGAAATATGGTCATGTGGAGTATAAATGTTTTAAGAATATGGAAGATTTGAAAACAACAATGAAGAAGAACAACATCAATATTGATTCTGCTTCTTCTTCTAACTCTTCTTCTCATGGACATGGACTTTATGATTATGGTTTCTCCTTCAATGCAACTTCTACTTCCTCTTATGATGAGTGGATTATTGATTATGGAGAAAGTTATCATATGGCTAAGGATAAAGCCATATTTTATGATCTTAATGAATGTAAAAATATTTGTTGGTGATGATAGATATTAATTAGTGATAGCTTTTAACTAGATTCCAAAGAATTTAAAATTGAATAGATTCTTCCATGGATCAAATAATGGTTAAGCCATTGTAAGGAATGGTTCCATATAGATATTTTTCACCCCAGTCTACCATTTGACCCTATACCTATAAATTATCATTACTCTAAAAGGGAATCATGAATATTTTTGGAACTATTTGCATGTAACATGGTTTCCTGTATTAGAATAATGTACATCTTATGAAGCTTGCAAATATTATTCAAAGATAAGTCTTTTTAGGGGAGCCCAAACCTCTTAAGTTGATGAAAACGAATAACATTCGTTACCCTTTCCATGGGCCTTCCCCACTCTAAGGGCCCCCAATATTTACTTTTTCTTCCAACTCAAAAATTCCTTAGTTGGTTTCTTATGTGCATGTTTCAACATTGATTTCCTTCACCTAGTAATAACTATCATTAGACCCTCATCATGATATATATCCCCTTTTACCTCCATTATATAGGGATCCTAATCCCCTAATATGGAGTGTATTAATAAGTATGTTGAGGAGGGTTTTAGCTTGGACTAGACCTCAAATTTCCTAGAAGGTGAAGAAGGTTGGTTTGCCACAATCTAGTAATATCCATTTCAAATAGAGGAGAATTTAGGGTAAGTAAGGGAGGGGAAGATGTGGTCCCTACCTTAGATGTCTAACCCATTTATCCTCTCAAAGATTATTTTTCTCTATCAAGAGACCTAGAAAATTTTAAGGAGGAATGACCTAGATCCTTCATATGGGTCTCCATAGGAGTTAGGAATGGGTTCCCTTTATGAGGGATATTGGAAGCCTCTGATAATTTCTAACCATTCTAGAGGCTCTAAAGTTGAATCAAGGAAGCACATGGGTTCCCTATAAGTATTCTCCTTTTCCATCTTATCTTTTGACTTTGACTAACAAGATTTAGGGGAAGGGAGAATTGGGAAGGAGATACTTCATGTGACATACATTTTTTTGAGAGATGGGACTTGAGGGATTCCTTTGAGTTTCCCTTATTTCCTTCTTTAGTTTATGCTAGTCTGTTCATTGGGATTGAACTACAATTTTACATAGATGGTGATGCTCCAACCATTCCTTGAATTGTAGGAGTTGTGACCGCTTCCTCAATTTCTTTTGAAATACCAGGTCCAATTGTCTCCCTCTTCTTCCCCATGCTTGAAACCTTATCCTTCTATAATTTGTTATGGGATTTTCCCAAGGGAAATTCTATATTAGGTGTCCATATTGATGGAAGATGTTATAACATAAATGTATTCCTTCATAGTCCAAAAATTGGGTGAGGATTATATTACCCACTTTAGTGTCTAAACTATCTGACAATCCCAACCCTAAATCCATTTCAAACAATATTTTTTCCATTGATTTATATGCCATTTCACATGAATTCTTACTAATATCACAAAAATATCCTATATTGTCACATATCATTTTAAATATGGCTTCACTATATAACTCTAAGTGTAATGCATGAAACTTGACCCATATGGCTTGGATAATTATTTTTTCCATGAAAAGTTCAAAGAAATTTCTCCATGGTTTGAGAGATAGCACGGAAAAGCCCCATAAACAATTTCATATCCTTATAATAACATACCTTCACCCTCCTAAATATGAATACCATCCAACCTTGAGATAAGATATGGAACGTAGGCATATACCCAAAGATTCTCTCCCATAATTTGTTAATCCATTCCCTTGGGTTATTCCCCTTTATATATCTTTCCATAAACCTACCCACTAAACCTAGTGCTTGCATGGAGATTAGCTACTCCAATAAAATATCATCTCTTATCACCATATGAACTTTATACCTACTTAGTCTCATGCAATTCCTTCACTTTCTTGTTTGTCTGTCTATTATAGGTTGGCGTCTATCTCCAATTTATGGAAATTGTTCCAATTCTTCAACTAATTTTTTTTTCTTAATACTTTCCCCCTGACATACTTCCTCATAGCATACCTATACATGTATAAAGTCATTTCTTATGCTTGACTAGATGATCTAGAATGGATCAGTATATAATTTTCATCTATATTGGTACTTTATGGGTATAAAAATAGGAGGAATTGGTTTGCAAGGCCCATATTAGGGGTAGGTCTGGTTTTGTATTTGGGGTCTATAAACTTCCAAAGTAATTTTGAGGCATCAAATGAATCTTTTTTGGGTCAATAAATTTTGAACATAACTCCCACCCCTCAATGCTATTTAGTGCAAAAATCATCTCATCTAGAGTTTGTATGTAGAAATTGTCAAGCGATTTATATGTATAAATCTTGTTACATTTTATTATCAATCTGGGATACATAAACTTATGAGATGCAAACACTATATGTGCAGGATCAGATTCTACTCTAATAGAAAAGATTCCAAACTATAAAGTAAACTCAAAGTCAAATGAAAATTAACTAACTATCTAGCAATACAAGAGTACACCATTCACTTGAATTTAAATCTATAGGAATTTCATATTTATAAATCATTACAATCTTTCAATCTTGATAGTCACAGTGTTCATGCAACAATATGTTCAATTCGTTGAATAACAATTTGAGTGGATGCTCTCATGTAACTAAGAATCAACTTGCATAAATGAAATACATTGTTCATGAAATCAATGTATAAAATTAAATGGAAACATATGAAATAAAATATGACCATGATCTATTTGGAGTGATCTCAATTCTCCCAAGAACAAGGTATCAAACTACTCTACAACATCGTAAACTGAATCAAGACATACTACTAATATAACTAAAGAATGAAAAATTATGTGAAGAGAAATACTAAGAACTTTATTCTATTCCATCAGAACTCTTATTTATACATAAATTTTCTTTGAAACCAAGATAAACACTAATTAATTCATATCAAAAAATATCTCATGTGGTTACAACCTTTTGCTAAAGATTATCAAGTCAAAGATATCTCCAAAATCTCTATAATACTTGATAACAAATATTATCCAATTATTCAATATTCTTCTTTATCTAATATGTTTGAATGATCATTCTAAATCCTCATCAAATATTCAATGGTGGAAGAAGAAATTCGAATTTGGAACTAGGTGGTAAAAATAAGGATTGTTACAAACTCCAAAGGTACCTATAATCATCACCAAATTCATCCAACTTTCAAGGATAAGTGAAAACATGTTATTTTTCTAAAATTTAATCATAAACTCACTTAAAATACTAGAATAAATTTATTGTAAAATATGGAATATAATCCCACATATTAATATTAAATTGTCTTAATACAGGGTTACAAACAAGTGTAAAATGATTAAATGTCAAGGAAAAAGGTTGGTAAAAATATGACATTTTGGTTACCCAGAATTCCCCCCAGACTGAAGATGTTGCATGTCCTCATGCAACCTTGCATATGATTCTCCTAAACTGCATGATAGGATATTCTTCCTTCAAAAAGTATCTGAGTGGCAACTGAGCTTCTTGTGGTTGGTTCTTATGTGGAAACCACAAATTTTTCAAATGTTGGTTCTTGTGTCATTTACTTACCTTTTGAGCTTGAGTTTCAATTGAGATTCTTGTGGTTGGTTCTTGTGTGGCGACACTTACTTTTTGATCTTGAGTTTAAATTGATCTTCTTGGGGTTAGTTCTTGTGTGGAAACACTTACCTTTTGAGCTTGAGTGTAACGTACCTAACCCCCAACTAGGTCATGTCACAATTAAAATGAACCAATAAAAATTTCAGATACCAATTTAAAATGCATAAGTAATACACAACATCTCATTCAAGATCATTTAGTTGTCAATGCTAATTAAAACATAAATAAAACTAATCTAAATGTGCACAGTAATAACTAAGTTCATGTACCATCATTCAACCATAAAATATAGATTTATATGCATCATTTTTCTCACATCAAGTAGCATTTAACCAAGATAATTAGATTAAATTGCACAACAAATATATCAATGGTTAACATGGATAAAAACAACACATAAGAACACGTATCTTAATGAAATGTGCAACCTGCTACAGAGGACATGCATTCCTCCCAACTGTAGCCTTTTCTTCCATTTATGAACAGCAAGACACCCCTGAGCTGGGGCTATGAATCCACAAGAGACAGAGGTCCCTAAGGCTTTCCAATGTCCCCGTTTCAACAATTAAACACTCATCTAATCCCAATCCACCAAAACACTTCCCCTCAGTCTAGATAAGCCAAGGGATGGAATTCCCTTTCACTACTCATAGTCTCTCAGGCCTTTCCACTCCCCTCCAAGGATTCCATCATAGGTTGGACAAGAATTCTACTTGTTGTGACTTCAGGAATTCTACAGTTGTAATACAAATTTACGTATTAGCCAAAATGCCTACTTCCTTAGAGAATTTCGAACAACTCGTTACTCCCAAGCATGCATCCTATTTCTCCATGAAATTACAAGTCCAAACAAAAACCAAACATATACAAAACAACTACCTTGAAGCTTCAACACTCAAAACTCCATTGTTGGCCAGAAAACTCCATGTAAAAAAAGATTTGCATACAAAAATATGAATGTGCAAATCTTCTCCCCTACCCATACAAATTTCATCTCTTTCTCTTTCTTTCTTGACTTTGACTCTTCCCCAATTTGATTGTACTCACCCCCAAAGCTCTCAATAACTATGGGAAGTGACTCTCACACCATCCCTCTTACATGAA
>CBVK0102413387.1:0-10727 GCA_900067695.1 Picea abies | reverse complement strand
ATCACATTCCAATCAATCACATGATTAGGATTAGGTACATACTTTTTTAACAAAGATACATGGAACACGTTATGAATCCTAATGGATGTCAGTAATGATAGCATGTATTAAAATGGTCCTATCTTTTCTAAGACCTCAAAAGGCCCACAATATCGCGTTGCCAACTTTGGGAAACCTCCCAATTTCAGTGAGCTTCTCTTGGCATTAAATTTTGAAAACACATGCTCTCCCACTTTGAATTCTCTATTTGTTCTCTTTTTATCAATATAGTTCTTTTGCCAATCTTGTGAAACTTTCAAATTTTGCATGATCTCTACCGTCTATTCCTCCATTTCCTTTAACAACTCAGGCCCAATCATGGCTTTGTTTTCTAGGTTATCCCAACTTATTGGTGTGTTTCATTTTCTGCTATTCAATACTCCAAACAAACTCATATTCAATGATTCCTGATACTCGTTGTTATATGCAGACTCAACTAAATGAATATACTCTTCCCATTTAGAAGGATTGTCCATTACATACATTCTCAACATATCTTCATGTATTTGATTAATTCTCTATGTCTACCCATCTGGCTCTAGGTGATATGTTGTACTAAAGTTCAAATTAGTCCCAAATCCTTTAAACAAACCCTTCCAAAAATTGGAAGTGAACTTGGGATCACAATCCGACACTATTGCCTTAGGTACACAATGTACCCTAGCAACTTCTCTCATAAATTTCTGCAATATTGGTTACCTTATGAGTTACTTTTACTAGAATGAAATGTGCAACCTTTGTAAGCTTGTCTACCACTGCCATGATGGAATCATGTTGCCTTTCTATCCTAGGAAATTTGGTAATTAAAACGATAGTAAAAACTTCCCATTTCCATTTAGGAATGGGAAATCGATGCAACAATCATGTTGGATGTCTATGCTCAACCTTTACCTTTTAACATTCCATGCATATGGCTAAATAATCAGTGACATATTTATTCATACCAGACAAAAAATATTTTCCTCTTACAATTGTAATATTTTTATCATATGTTGGATGTCCAACGCATGGAACATTATGCATCTTCTTTAGGACTAAATTTCTCAATTCTTGAGAACTGGGAACATAAACTCTATTCAAAATAAGAGGATTCCATCCTCTTCCATCTTGTAATCTTTATATTTCTATTGTAATCTTTCTTTGACTTGCACATAATGTTGATTCGATGTTACAACCTCTAGAATTCTATCTTCTAAATATGTCCTATACATATTAATGGTTGCAACATGCATTTTCTGCACCCTTCTGCTGAGTGCATCAACCACCTTATTCTCTTTTCCCTTTGTGTTCTTTATATCAAAGTTGTATTCACTAAGAAATTCCAACAATCTAGTTTGTCTATCATTTAGAGTTGGCTATTCAAATATATATTTCAGACCACTATGCTTTGTCCTCAATTCAATTTTTCCCCATAAGGTAATGCGTCCACATTATTAAAGCATGTACTATGGATGCCAACTCTAATTCATGTTTGGCATAATTTATTTCACGTTCCTTCAAGTTTCTGGACTCATAACAAATTACATGTCCATTTTTAATAAGGACTCCATCGAGCCCTTCCTTGCATGCATCTGTGTACACAAAAAAATACTCATTTGGATATGCAACTTTTAAAATAGGGGAACTTGTTAGAAATTGCTTTAAGCAATGGGAATTTTCTTCACACTTGGAACTCCACTAAAAATTTACTCCTTTCTTTTGAAAAGATGTTATTGGGTGTGCAATTTTAGAGAATCATGCAATGAATCTCCTGTAATAACCATATAGACCCATAAATGATCTAACCTATGAAATGTTTGTTGGCGTTGGCCAACTCTTGATTGTTTCAATTTTTTTTGGATCCACTGTTATGCCATCTTCTGAAACAATGTGACCCAAATAATGGATCTACTTTTGATAGAAGGTGTATTTACTTAATTTGGCATACAATTGGTGTTCTCTTAAAACTTGTAGCAACATCCTCAAATGTCACTCATGCTCTTCTTCTATCTTGGAATAGATACAAATATAATCCAATAATACAATTACAGACTTATCTAGAAAATATTAGAACACCCCATTCATCAGACACATAAATGTAGCCGATGCATTTGTCAATCCGAAATGCACCACCACAAATTCATAGTGTCCATATCCTAAATGTTGTTTTTCTAGTGTCTTCTTATTTTATTCTCACTTGATAATAGCCTAAGCTCAAGTCAACCTTGGAGAATATATGTGTTCCCTTCAGCTAATCAAAGAGATCATCAAACCTTGGAAAAGGATATTTATTCTTGACTATAACCTTATTCAGTTGTTTGAAGTCAATACATAACCTCGATGTTCCATCTTTCTTCTTGACAAAAATAACTGGGGCACCCTAAGGAGGAACACTTGGGAATATGTAATGTTTGTTTAAAAACTATTCTAGTTTCATTTGCAACTCTTTTATCTCTTGCATGCTCATTCTGTAGGGAGTCTTAGATATTGGGGTGACTCCAAGCATTAATTCAATTGAGAAATATATATCCCTCTTTGGTGGAAATCCTGACAACTCCCCAAGCACATCGTCATAGTCTTTCACTACTAGATAATCTTCTAGACTTGGTTCCTTATCCTTAATTGTCTCTTCCATATGGGATGCATATATCTAGTTCCCTTTTCTAAAACTTCTTTTTAGATGCAATGATGAAATCTCTCAGAAAAATATAGGCATTGGAATACCTTGCATTGTCCTTTAATTCCCTTCTTCATCAAGACATGCAAAAACTTGATTATAACAATATAAAACAACACATTGATTTTCTAGCCAAGCCATACTAATCAAGAATTCATAAGACCCAAGTGGTATGATGTTCAAATTTTCCTCAGTGTTAGCTCCATTCATGTTTATAGGGAATTATTTAACAAACTCATTAATTCTTCTATTGGTTCCAGTATCTAGTTGAACTAACTAAGACTTTCCATGCTTACATTACTTCAATTTAAATCTTTCAACTAGCTTTGGATCTGTATAGCTATGACTAGCTCCAAAATCAATTAAAATAGTTATGGGTTGATTAACAATCTTACCTTCCACTTCAATCATGTGGGAATGGTAGTTTGTTTATCTATTGTCCAATGTTGCATAGATCATTGGCATTCTTTTTCCCATTTTCTCTACTATATCATCCTTCTTGATGCTATGCCACGTCTTCATTTTATCTCCCTAGTGAGGACAATATTTATACATGTGATCTCCTTCACATCCCCAACACTTTATGGGTTGGTACTGCCATCCAATTTCCTCTTCTTTCTCCCATCTCCTTTTGTGTGAATAGGGATTAGACTACTGCATAAGCCTGCTTATCTATAGAAGGGTAATTTGGTTCGACCCCTTGGAGATTAGTGCTCATAAATGAGACCGAGGCCTCATTGTTGTTATCATCCTTTTGAGTCAATACTGCAACTAACGATTGGTCGGAGGCAAAAGTATAGAGTAAGAAATATTTTCTAAATTTGGGACTTCACAACACTAGAGCTTGAGATATTGCAGCCTTAATATTGCTGAAATAACTTTTTCGTTCATCATACCACTTAAATTAAACATCTTTGTGAATCATGTTTTGTAGGGGTTTGATAGTTTCAACGAAATTGGGGGTGAACTTTCTCACAAAATTGATTTTCCCAAAGAAGGATTGCATAGCCTTTTTATTGTGGGGTAATGGAAGTTGAGCTATAGCCCTAAATCATTCTGGGTCTATGTGAATTACTTCTTGAGATATAATATGACCTAGTAGTTTCCCCTCCTCAACACCAAAGATAGGTTTCTTGGGGTTTAAAGATATACCATATTTCCTTCAACTTTCAAAAATATGGGTTAAATGTTGGATGTGATATTCTCTATTCTTTGAATACATAGTTGTGTCGTCTGAATAAACTACACATTTGTTGATTAGTCCTTGAAACGCTACGTCCATAGCCCTTTGGAAGTTTTCTCCTACATTGATTAAACCAAAGGGCATGTGTTTATAAGCAAAGGTTCCCCACTTGGTTCGGAAGGTAGTTTTCAAATGGTCTTCCTCTTAAACTAGAACTTGGTTGTAACCTAAAAAACCATCCAACAGGGAGAAAATATCAGAACTAGACATGATCTGTAAGAGTTTCTCCATCCATGGGACTGGGTAGTTGTCCTTTTCTGAAGCTCTGTTGAGGTTTCTGAAATATACACATAGGTGGATTTCCCCATACTTTTTCCTCATAAGAACCAAATTCTCTACCCATGCAAACTGTCTAACCTGGAAGATAATCTTAGCATCTAGTAATTTATTTAACTCCTGACACATGAGAGTGATGACGCCTACACACAGGCACCTACCTTAGCAGGTCCCGCGCCTGTCCTCCTGGTCTGAAGGATCGTTCATCTATCTCCCTGAGCCAAAGTGGCTCTTTTGATTCCTTACTAGAATCTCTATTAAAATCTGATTCACAGGTCCTTCCTTTACCCCTGTCATGACTTATGAACATGCCTAATCTCACCCCGACAGAAATTTCAGGTTTTGGGGTTTTCTGATTCCCGTTGTCGAGAACCTCTGTCTTCTCGATCTTCTGATCTCCAATACGTTGGTTTGTCAAAACGGTGTTAACTTTAGTTAGCCCCCTGGGCTATACCTTTGGTCCACATGACCTCCCCTTATATGACTGCAGTCCCTTCTGGGGTTTCACAACTCAAGTGCTCGACCTCTTGGTTTCTCGACTCCCAAAGTGTCAATTCCTGAAATGCCGAAATGGCCTTGACTTTTGGGATTTTCCCCGAAAACCTAGATTGTTGCCACGTGTCCCCTCTCGAATGGACGGTCCTCATCGCTTCTCGCGATTTCATGACTTGCGACCCCTTGTGACACAATCCTCTGTCAACTCAAAACCCTGGTAGTCGAAATACCGACGGGCTCTTGATCTCTACCACGTGTCCCAACTGATGGACGACTCTAATCCATTTCGGGGTTTTCCTCATGGAGATTCCTGATCTCCTATGATTGAGACTTTCGATATACCGATTGTCGAAGTCTCGATATCCTGATATGACGTCAGCTAGGAAACCCCTTTTGGGATTTCGTGATTTCAAATTCTCTGAACGTCTCATCTTCAGGATTCACGAAACTTCGAATCCCGATATGTCAATGGACTCTCCCCTTTCGAGATTTTTCCCGAAGGCCTCAGTTTCTACCATGTGTCCCAAATGGATGGACAATCCAGATCAAATCTTGGGACTTCGCCAGATGCAAAGTCAAAATCACCCACCTCTGTGAGTCCCGGTATCTAGATCTCTGAAATGGACGATCGCACGACACGCATCCTTCCTCAAATCGATGGTTGCGATTCTTTCGTTGTTTCGGGACTTATAAAGACTCGACCTCTCATCATCAGGACCTTCGATATCCCGAACGTCAATATCACGATGTGCCAATGCCTTTTGGGACTTTCACCCTCCTGTCCACGAAGTTTAAACCTCGTGCAACTCCTGTCAGATCCAATGGCTGACGGGTAATTGGACCAAGATCTAATGGTCCTTATCCTTTCTCCTATGCACTCCGCTATTGCACTGCCTCCTCGACGTGAAATCTTCTCAATGGTCCAGATCTCTTCGGCTGGATCCAATGGAAGCTATTGCTCCTCCGGATCTTCCACGCATTCTTCCCAGACTTGGAAGAATTTCCCGAAATCCAAAAGGCCTCAACCTTTGCCTTCTTTCTACGAACTCCATGACTGTGAGTTCTCAACTGTGCATGTAAAAACATTGTCCCTCCTGAGATTTTCTTCATATCCTTGAAGATTTGTGACTTTTGCGCTCCAACAGAGTCTGGCACATTAAAGTGTTATCCGTCCTGAGCTTTACTCTGATACTCAGGCCTCTTGGGAAATAAATCCCCCTTCCTTCTCCCTCATATGGAGAATGTAATGCCCTTCTGGATATCTTTCTGCTCAAGCAACTTGATTGATGGGTCTTTCAGGGTGTTCAACAACCCTGCAGAAATCCTTCAGTGGACTCTTCCTCAAATTCAGAACTCAAAAGAGTTCTCTTCTTTTGCCTATCTACACAACTACTCAATGCCCTCCTGACAGAGTATCTTCCTATAGAACATCCAACAGTTCTATCCCGTTCTGTGCACTCTATGCACCTGATCAATGCCCTCCTGACATAGCTCTTAGAATCCTTAGTGATTCTGGTTCTTCTGTCTGAACTCACAGCAGAGTTCTTCTCAATGCATCACTATGCATATGCTCAATGCCCACTTGGCAGAGCTTCACAGAACTCCCAGCAGAGTCTCTATCTTCTGTGCACTCCTTACACCTGCTCAATGCCCTCCTGGCAGAGCTTCACAGAACTCCCTTAAATATTTTGTCTGCAACTGTGTTTTCTCATACACAGCCTTGCCTCCAGAGGTATTCAGCAACCTCAAAGGTCTTCCTCTGAGTTGTTGATTTCAGCTTCTGTGCCCACCTAGGATGTCTTTGTCTGATTCCGCAGAGTTTAGAAGTGCATCTAGGCACCGGTATCCAAAGACCGCAGTACTCTATCATGCCCTCCTGGCATGAAACCACAAAGAACCTCTCAAGCCTAAAATAAAAAAAACTCCCTGCAAATGTCTAGCATACATCTACAGCATAAATTGAACACACACAAACATTCATTCAACATAGGAAATATGAAGGAAAAACTGTTGTTTTGTATTAATAAAATGCCTATTTACAAGGGTGTTCTCGAGCTTAGACTTTAACAGAGTCTCGACTCTTTCTCTTCTGCTCTCTACTCGCAGATTCTACCTTACACACTAAGATACAATTACAACTGAAAGATATTTTACATGAGGGGTCTCTTAGAGCTCTTCCCCCCAACCTACTTACCCTATTCAATAGCATTGAATGAGTTGTCTAGTCCGCAAATTAGATATAGATCTTAGCCTTCAAAGAATTAAAGGCCTACCTACTTCTATGCTTGTGCAAAGAATGACTTCACAACTCACCAACCTAAGACATTAAATTACATTCAAATTCAAAATTGAATACAAGGGTTGTGCCTCTCTTCAGCCTTGAATGCACGCGCTAACGTGGTTGGCTGGCTGTCTGGCTGACGTGGAGAGATGATCTTGCATCATAATCCTCAGCTGCAAAATTCATGAGCTCCTACTAATGAGATTCCACCCTCAGCTGTGGAAATCTTCTTGGATCCCAAACAACTGTCTGGAGTCCCCTTGCTCCACTTCTTCACTGTTGTTGCTACTTTTGTGCTACTGCTGTTGTTGTGTCTTCTTATTTTCTTCTACTCAGCTTCTCTTCGATGACAATCTCTATTGACTCTACCATCATCCTTTTGATCTTCTCGATCACTTTGTCCAGTTGCTCCAGTGGTTGGCTCTGTTCTTGCAGTCTCCCCGGCTGGAAAATTTTTCTACTATTGGGCAGATCACTGTGATCTCCCATGCTATCCTCATCTTCTATGGCCTTAACTTGCCACCCTACTAAAAATTTTAGCTCTGCAGTCTTCATTACCTTTTCATCTCCCTGGCTGAAAATTCTGAGCGATTCCTTAGAATGCTCCTCTGCTAATATCTTCTCATGGCAGTCACATGTTGGCTCTGGATTATTCAACCAATCCTCCAACATCTCCAGCTCCATCTCCCATGGAGTGAGAAATATATCTACCTACTCTTTTTCTTCTTTTGTTGTTAGCTTTAGTGCTGCAGCTTCCTTCTTTTCAGCTTCTTGGCTGAAAGCATTGAGCCATTCCTCAGAATTCTCATTCTCTTCTCCTTAGGCAGCCTCAGATATCTGCTCCAATTTTTCTCTGACAGTCTCAGTTGGTGGTCCTTTTGTTGTTGTTGCATCAGCAACACAGATCTCTGCCTCCTCTAGGCTATGTGGTAGGAATAACTGAATTCCTCCAATCATTAAAAGGCTTCTCGGATCCTCCTCTTCCGTCAGCTGCATCTACTGATCCAAACTCACCTCTGAGTTTATGAGACTCTTAGATAGCCTCATCTTCTTATCCCTACCCACCTAGAAAATTGGGATTTTTCTACTGCCCTCCTGGAAGTCTATGGAATCAACTGATCCCATCTATGTTCCCTTGCCCACCTGGAAAATTGGAAACTTTCTGTTTCCCTCCTGGCAGTCTATGAGATCCTGCAGGGATCTCGATCCATTGCCCACTTGGCAATGTGAAATTCCCTAGCTGTCCTCATGACAGTCTGTGAGATCCCGTAGTGATCTCAACCCTTTTAGCTGTCCTCATGACAGTCTGTGAGATCCCGTAGTGATCTCAACCCTTTACCCACCAGGAAATTGGGAATTTCTTCTTTGCCCTCCTAGAAGTGCTTGAGATCTTTAGCCGATCCCATTTCATCCTTACTACTGAGACTTCTCCCAGTCTCTGGTTTACATATCTGAACCCTTTTCTCTAGTCTGTTAAGGTTTTCAGCAGGCCTCAACCACCATTTTAACAACTTACACAATCTTTTGACCATCAAATCTGGGATTTTATTTGCAGCGTATGTTCGGCCTTCAATAGCCATCTTGCTGTCCCTGTCTACTCTCCTGGAAAACCTGTTGTTGTCACTCTGTACCCCTAAGTGTTTCAACTTCATCCACAGTCTTCCTGACCATCTTCTTCTTCTCTTTGCTTCACCTAAAATCTACATATGAAGTCTCGCTCTGATACCACTTGATGTGTATCAGAGTGATCCTTCGCTTCCAATTTCCCTTAACTGAAATCTATAGAAAAGATTCAAGCTCTAACACCAAACTTGATGCAGACCTCCACCTTTGGCTCGACAGAGTCTCTGCATGACCTCTTGGTCTTAAGTATCGTTCAGTTTCTTTTATGAGCCAAAGAGGCTCCTTTTGACTCCCTGCTAGAATCTCCTTTCAATCGATCCACAAGTCCTTCGGAAACTCCCCTATGTGAACAACACTAGGAGTGAGCTCCTATCTCCCCAAGCGACCACAACACTATAACCAAGGGCCAAACCCAAAGTCACTTGTCGCAACTCGCAATTCGCAAGTTCGTGAGTCAAAACTCCCGACTCCTCCTTCTCAATCTTGTGATACCTGAGATCACAAAATGGGTATAGGTCCCTTATGTCAGTGCCCTCTGTGCATGACCACTGGCTAGGCTTAACTGTTAGCACCTCTCGCTACTCACACCTTTACAAGTTTTAATGTCCAATCTTGGCACCTTCCCTTCACGAACCCCAGAGAAGCGATATTTATTTTCCCTTTCGCGTTCTCACAACTCACGACTTCGCAAGCCAAAGGGTTGAGCTCTCATGCTCTTACTCCACAAATCCCCAAGACACGAGAAGTCAACGAAGCATTGACTCCCTCTCCAGGTGATGCGTGTCCACTTGTCAATCACATGGGCCCCACCTTGAAGTTCTGCCACATGTCCACACTCATGCCTCATCTCTCAGCACTTTGTGACTTTTGATGTCGAAAGTGACCCCTCTCAACCTCCAAACCCTGGAATGCATGATAGGCGATGGGGTTGCTGATCCAATGGTCCTACCTTGACCTGGATCCAAGGGTTGTCTCCACTCCTCGTGACCTCACAACTTCGCAACTTGGAGCACCCAACTCTTGGGCCCTCACCCTGCAAACTTCCAAGTTCGCGAGACCTGAATCCTGGATCTCTTCACACTTCGATGACTCCACAATTGCTGCCACCTATCCTCCTCATATGGATGGCCCTGATCTTCTCATGATTTCATCACTTGCGAAGTCAAGGACTTCCTTCTCTAAACCTTGATGTCTGAATCCCTGATATGGGCGATCTTGTGACACGTGTCCTCTCCCAGACGAACGACTCAAATTTCCTCATGCCTTCACTACTCGCGAAGTCGAGATGCTCACCTCTGTGAGTCCTGGTGCCTAAGTCTCCAAAATGGATGATTCCATGACACACATCCTCCTGCAGATAGACGACTCAGATCTATTTCGCATTGTCATGATTTATGAGGTCGAGTTCCCAGACTCTCGTCCTCCGGATCCCCAAACTCCTGAGCGTCAATATCCTGATACAAACTCCTTCTCAGGAATTTTTCTTATGCTGCTCTTAACGTGAGGTTTAAACCTCGAGCAACAATTGATAGATCCAACGGCTATCGGCTATTTAGACCAAGATCTAATTTCTTAGACCTGTCTTTCCATTGTGCCTTTCCTACGCTGCCTAGACTTAGACCTGTCTTTCCATTGTGCCTTTCCTACGCTGCCTAGACACGAATCCATAGTCCAGATTCTCTCGGTTGATCTAACGATAGCTATTGCTCCTGCTGAGCCTTGGCACTTTTCTTTCAGACTTGGAATAATTTTCAAATTCTCAAAGGCCTCGACCTTTGTTCTCCTTTACTTGTGAGCTCTTTGAATTGAGTCCTCGCCTACGCATATAGAAACATTGTTCCTCCTGAACTTTACTCCCCAATCCCTGAAGGATTCTGCAACTTATGCACTCCTTGTAGAGTCTTCACGCACACAAAAGTGCTACCCCTTCTATCCTTTTAAATTACTTAGAGACTTAAGGAACTCAGTCCTTTTCCCTTCTCCTTTAGATGAAGAACTTGGATTCCCTCCTAGCTATCCTTCAATCAAGCAACCTCTTGCTGAGTGGTCAGGGTGTTCAACAACCCTGTGAAGATCCTTCAGTGGATTCTTCCTCCTATTATAGAACTCAGCAG
>CBVK0102413353.1:0-18042 GCA_900067695.1 Picea abies | reverse complement strand
CTTCAGATCCAGTCTCCTTTGTATAGCACCGACCTCCTTGTGTTTGCGTTGGTATGTAGAGGGTGCGGCCTAGTCTCTTGCTGTTTGGTGTGGATGTAAGTGTGCGGCCCCTCTTCTACTGTTGCAGGTTGTGTTTTAAGGGTGCGGCCTCCCTTGTGTTTGCTGTAAGTACAACCGCAACCTCCTTTGTGTTTACTGCAGGTGCAGGTGCAGCCTCCCTTGTTTCTGTTGGTTGGGGTATTGTGTTCCAGTGTGTGGCACCCTTAGCCTTTCGTTGAACCCTTGAGGATACGACTTTGTTGTGTGGACAGATCCTAAGGGTTTTGGCACCCCTTTCTCTCTGTATGATGTGTTGAGAGACTCTCTAGCCCGCGGCCCTCTTGCTAGGGTAATTTTGTGGGTGCCATTTTGCTGTAACACCTAACAACTCAGTACTGAGATAAGGGTTTATACACAGTCCAGTTTTTTGATCTAAAAGTCTCTTGGGTAAGGGTTTTACTGTGTGAGGGTTTGGGCATTTATTTACCTCTGTTGGGATTGTGTTTTCTCCCTGTGGCCCTTGTGCTTGGTGGTAAGAAAGTTCCTGCATTCTTTGGTATAGAGATCCACTATAGATCTATGGACTGAACCTTTGTCTATAGAGATCCACTATAGATCTATGGACTGAACCTTTGTCTGAGCATACTAAACTGGTTCTACACCTCTTGTGGTTACTGTGCTATCTTTAGAGGTAAGGTTGTTGTTCCAGGTATGTATCCTACTCATCTTTCTCTGATTTGGGTTTGAGTGTACTACAGAATTGTTCAATCTAGTATGCATTGTGTAGATCTGAAGATATACTCTGAACTTACAATTTATTCTATTGTGTAATGATTAGTCTAAATTGTTAGATCTGAAATCTGTGTTTTAGTCTTATAGATCTATTGTATTTCTCATATCTGTTCACTGTTACATTAGATCAGAGTAGTATCTCTTTAGATCTGAAGTATCTATTTTATATTAGATCAGAGTTTCTCTTTTAAGTTGGTTGTTGTCCTTCATAGATCTACATACTATCTCTGATTGAGTTACAGATCTAGCTGTTTTGATCATTGAAATTTAAAAGAGATTACAGTTTTGTAAATTTACCCTAAATCTAACACCAGGACTCAACTCCACAGCAAAATTGGCCTGGTAGTTTGCCTCAGAGTTCAGATCTTGCTTGATGTGCAGGAAGGTGATCTTATTGATAAGGCCACTTCACATTTGATTTTGGAGATCAAGTTCTGAATTTATTTCCAACTGGATTGGATTGGACTATCATTGATTTGATGACCAATGATGAGTCCCCAAGGATCACTAGTGAGCGAATATTATCTCCCTTTGCAATGGTTATCCCACTAAACAAAGTGTAAGCCACTGCCAGATTGTTAGAAACCGTTCCTAAACCCCATGCATACTGCTTCAACTTATTTTCCCCGAGATCATAGAGAATCCCACCCGCTCCTGCTGCCCCTGGATTGTTTTTTGAGGCTCCGTCATAAAAGAGGGAATAAGATTATAGTTGCAGCCACCATTCACGAAATTCTGTAATACCTCTCCTTATTTGCCAAGAGGGAAAAGAGCATGCTAAGGATAGAGTAGCGAGTCTCCTAGAACTCAAAATGAACTGTAGAATCCATATCTCTTCATTTCTATCCAGAGCCTAATCCTTCCAATGTTTCTGAGCTGTAAATATTCAGCTAGAAGCGATTTTTCCCTGACTGTAGTTTGCTTCGGAGTAGTCCATTCATTATTGTTTTTTTTTTGTTTCTAGCCAGCCAAACTTTCCAACACATATATTTTGAAGGGGCCGACCATTCCACCAACGGAATCTGCTGCTATAGGACTCAAAACGTTCGCCTCGCCAAATGTGGAACTGGATCAGAAGGGTTTTCCCAGATTTGCTCCAATGCTCCGTTTATAACCCCAACTATCCTTCCAAAAGAGTTGCGCCCTAAATGGATGAATGATGCACTCTGAAGGATTCCATCGTCCGAATATGATGGGAAGTGGCTCAAACTATGTGCCCTGGCTGGATCTCAACAAGGTCGGAAGGAAACTGCAATCCGAGCTCTGATTTCGTGTAGCTACACAAACCCTCTATCTGAACTTGTGCCCCCACTGGTTGAGTTGTGCAACATTGATAACTGGATACTCCTGAATAGCACGGTGAAATACCTGGATGGTATTTCCGATGGGCTAGGGCGTGTCTCTCAACATTGAAACCGATCAATGGTGGTGGTTTTCTCCAGAAATCCACAAAATAGTAGCAGTCGAATCTCTTCCTCCTCTGGGAACTCTCAACATCAAATCATAACAATGCACAATGAGGAATTAGATCGAATTCCTCCCTTTATACTCTTCTCGATCTATTTCACCATTGATCTCACTTAAGCTAGGCGCTTTTCCTCCTAAGGTGAATAATTAATTAATTAAGTCCCCCTTTAGCACCTTTTCGTTATAATTCTTCATTGACTTAGGCTTAAATGACTTTTC
Source organism: Picea abies (assembly GCA_900067695.1). Lineage (NCBI taxonomy): Eukaryota > Viridiplantae > Streptophyta > Pinopsida > Pinales > Pinaceae > Picea > Picea abies. The sequence continues at coordinate 15,525 of CBVK0102413353.1, read as the reverse complement.
CTATGCTTTTTAGCTTAATTCATCATTTAACCACCAAATCACCTTTATTTCTCCCTCTTGTTCCATGTTTGTGCTTGATTATAGTCTACGGGAACACATAGACTACTAAGTCACTCCCTGTTGGCCTACTCTTGGGAATGGGACATCAAAGTCCTCCCTTCCCGAGATTACTTGTCCTCAAGCAACATCAATCCTGGGTGCTGTAAATTATGCTCTCCCTCCCATGTGACATCCTCCACTGGAAGATCCCTCCATCTAACCAAGCACTCCCTGATGACCCTGCTCCTCAGCCTGCGTTCTCTCTGCTCTAGTACCTCCTCCGGCACTAGCTCCAACTGGCCCTCTTCATCCAAGGGTGGCAACTCCTCTGAAATACTAATCTGTTGTCCCACGGTCTTTTTAAGGCAAGAGACGTGAAATATGTTATGAATCTTGCTACCCTCCGATAGCTCTAGCTCATATGCCACCTCGCCTATCCTCTTGATGACTCTGTATGGCCCATAAAACTTTAGCTTCAGCTTCTCTGCTCTGCTCCTCTTCAAGGAGGACTGTCTGTATGGTTGTAATCGCAAAAAAAACAAATCCCCTACCTCAAAACTACGCTCGACTCTGTGCCAGTCTGCATATATCTTCTGCTGGTTCTGAGCGGTTTGCAAGTTCTCCCTCACTGACTGCATAATCCTCTGACTCTCCTCCACCCAGTCTTTGGCCCCCTTGGACCCTGCTGTCCCCAAACACAGTCTCCACAAAGGAGGGTGCATCGTATCCATACAATGCCCTGAACGGTGACATACTGATAGACATATGGTAAGTTGTGTTGTAGCAATACTCACCCATGTGCAACCATCTCACCCATGTGCGTTGCTGCCCTCCCACATAGTTCCTCAGATAACCCTCCACCCATTTGTGGACGATATATGTCTGTCCATTTGTTTGTGGGTGGTAGCTGGTACTCGTAGCTAGCTCTGTGTCTGTCAACCTGAAAAGCTCCTGCCAAAATGCGTTGGTGAAGTGCCCATCTCTATCACTGACTATCTATCTAGGTAAACCATGCAACCGAAATACCTCCCTAAAAAACAACTCTGCTACCTGTATGGCCTTGTAGTTCGTGGGTATTGCAAATAAATGTGCAAATTTGGTCAACCTGTTGACCACCACAAATATACAGTCCCTGCCCTACACTGGAGGAAGGCCTGTAATGAAATCCATAGAAATTCTCTCCCATTTCTGCTCTAGAATGGGTAGAGGCTGTAGAAGCCCTGCAGGGTGTGTCTGCTCAAACTTGTTCTGCTGACAAGTTGTGCACTCCCGAATGTGTTTCAACACATCATCCTTGAGACCCTTCCATGAGAATCTCTCCTCGATCTGCCTATATGTTTTGAAGTACCCTTGATGCTCTGTTGTAGGCGAATCATGACACACCTTCAGAGTTTCCCCCTTTAGGGTAGATTATGGAACCAAGTAGATCCGGTCCTTGTAGAAAATGACGTCATCAAGAACCCGATATTTATCATCAACCACCTGTCCATCCATCACCTCACAAACAAATTTGTTTTTGGAGTACTCCACCAACAAATGAGCTTTCCATTCTGTACAAATGTCATCATCGAACATCCTGCTGGCCTCCTAGACAAGGCATCTGCTACGATATTCCTTTTCCCTTTGGCATACTCAATGTCAAAGTCAAAGGTTTGGATCTTTGAAACCCACATTTGTTGTCTCTCACTGAGGTCTTTCTGATCTAAGAAATACTTGAGACTGTTATGATCAATGTTCACTACAAATCTAATGCCTACCAGATATTGTCTGAATTTGGTTAAGGCATGCATGATCACTAGCATTTCCTTGTCGTAAATATGATAGAGTCTCTCTGACTCGTTGAGCTTCCTACTATCAAACACAATGGGGTGCCCCCCCTGCATCAAAACTGCTCCGATCCCCACCCTTGATGCGTCGCACTCTAAGACAAACTACCGCGAGAAGTCTGGAAGGGCTAGAACAGGGCATGTGCTCATAACCTCCTTCATTTTGTCAAATGTCTGTTGTGACTCCTCTATCCAATGAAAAACACCCTTCTTGGTCAAGTCTGTGAGTGGTGCTCCCAACTGTGAAAAGCCCTTGACGAACCGCCTGTAGTAATTGCATAACCCAAAGGATCCTCTTAGCTCCGTGAGGTTCTTGGGTGTTGGCCAATCCAAAATGGTCCTGATCTTTTCCTGATGAACTTGTACTCCCTGCTCATTGATGATATGCCCCAAGTACAATAGTTCTTTCATGCCAAATTCACATTTGGACTCGGCATATACCGACTGTGCCTGCATAATATCCAAGACCTCCCCCAAATGTTCCAGATGCTCATCCCATGTCTTGTTGTAGATCAGTGTATCATCGAAGAATACCAGAAGGTACCTCAACTGTCCTCTAAAGGTGTGGTTCATGCAAGACTGGAAAGTGGCCGGTGCGTTGGTCAATCCAAACGGCATGACCAATAACTCAAAGTGTCTGAAATGGCATCGGAATGTTGTCTTCTCAATGTCCTGCTCCTTGATGCTGATCTGATGGTATCCTGACCGTAGATCAATCTTAGTGAAGAAAACTGCCCCATGTAACTCGTCTAGAAGCTCATCTATGTGTGGAATGTGGTACCGATTCTTGATCGTTTACTTTTTGAGCGCTCTGTAATCGATGCACATCCGTAACATGCCATCCTTCTTCAATACTAGAACGACTGAAGATGCAAAAGGACTCATGATGGGCCTGATGTGCCACATTACAAGTAATTCTTTGATTGCTTTCTCAATCTCGTCCTTGAAATTCTTGGGGTGCCTATAGGGTGTTGTGATCACTGGTGTAGCCCCTGCCTCTAACTCAATCGTGTGCTCAAATCCCCTGTCGGGCGGTCTCCCTGGTGGTATCGACCCAAATACTGGCTCGTACTGGCCCAAAAGCTCTCTGATCTATGGATGGTAATGCTCCCTACCCTCTAAATCCTTCCGCGTGGTGATCAAACACTCTGCTGCGTAGGCCACATCACTGTGACGAAAAATCCGCTTCATCCTCTTTGTCGATACTGCTCGAGGTGCCCTTGTAGACATGCCTCTCAGCACAACTCTCGATCCATTGGCATCTCTGAAGCTCATGGTCAACGTCTAATAGTTCAACCCAATCTCCCCCAATGAATATAACCATTGTACCCCCAACATGGCATCAATATCTGATAGGTCAACTACATAGAAGGTGTTTGTTAAGGTGTAGTTGCCTAGTTTGACCTCTAGGTCTGGGATCATGTCCAAACATGTCATCGTGTACCCATCTGCCACTGCTATGTGGAATCCCTCAAAATCCTCAGTGCGTAACCCCCTCCTGGCTACTAAGGACACACCTATGAAGTTGTGGGTGCCCCCACCATCAACTAAAGCGGTCATGCGCTGCCCCTGTACAAGGCCCTTGAGCCTGAGAGTGTTGTACCTGGGTATTCCTGAAAGGATGGCTATGGTTCCCCCTTTCACCTCTCTACGAGGTTTTGTCTCCTCCTTGGGATGTATCTGAGGTTTCTTCGGCTGCTGCTCTGGCCCATGAGTCATCCTCTGAATCACTGTCTGCCTGTGCCCCGATATCCTCATCCTCCCGCTCATTGCCTGATTCCACTTGAATGTAGTGGATCTGTCCCTTTCCCATGCCTCTATGCCCTGGGACCCAAGGGTCTCTGCAAGAGAAGAAAAACTTCTTCCTCATCAACTCTCGTCTCGTGTCATCATCCAACTTATCCTTTCCCTTCCATTCCCTTTGAGGATTCTTTTGATCCTTGTCTCTCTGTGGTACAAAGGGTTTGGTAAAGGGTTTAGTTTTCGGCACAGAGTCTGCCAAATATCTAGTGTGTAGGATGGTATCCTGCAAGGTGTGAGGCTGGTATGCCTTCACCCATCCTCTCAAGGGTTCTGTGAGCCCTTCTGTGAATAACATGATCAGCTGTGGCTTAGATATATCTGTCACTGCCACTGCTACCTTCTGAAACTCTGAGATGAATGCTTATGATGTGCCAGTTTGTCTCAACTAGGCTAGATCTTTGAAATGGATCTCTGGATCCCTCCTGTCAAATCTATCCATGAGTCTCTCTGTGAACTCTCTGTAGGAGGTGATGCGATTGTGGCCCAAGGTCACCAGTCCATGATACCACCACTCGTGTGCCTCACCCTCAAAGTGTAAGGTAGCGAAACTGATGGCCTCTGACTCGGTCATCTGGTTGAGCTTGTAGTAGGTGTCTAGCTTCTGTACCCAAGCTCTGGCAGTCCATTTGGACGATCCGTCGAAAGAAGGTATGGTGAGCTTACCAACTTTTCATATGAAATCAATGTTATGCCCTTGCTGTTGTTGCGACCCTCCTCTCTGTGGCTCTCTGGGGCAGTTCCTGAGTCCGAGTCCACAATACTCGACTAGGGTCATATCCTGATGGAAGTCACGACCCAATGCTGCATACTCCCTCCGATGCTCTGCAATGTCCTCTGTGTGAGTGGGCGGTCTCTGTGCTATCGACATCTGTGTTGCTACCGGGGGTGCCCTCTGGAAACTGGGAAACAAAGGTCGAGGAATCCTACTCGCAGAGGTGTATGTGCGAGTGGGTGACTGGGGTCTACTGCCTGCCCCTGGGTTCTCTTGTGCTGCATGTGGGGCTTGTGTGCCCGGGATGCCCACCATAGCCAATCTATCAGCCACCTGAGCCAAGGACTGAGACATGTTCCGCTGACTAGCTAACATATCACTGATAACCTGCATGAACGCTGCCTCTGGTTCCATGGGGGCCTTACCACTGCCCTCTGGTTTCTCATATCTGTCTCCTAGCATCCTCTCTGCCTCACGCTTAGCCTCACACTCTGCTCTTCTGTCTGCTTCTTTGTGTGCCTCTTCCTCTTCCTCTGAACTGGGAGGGAAAGGAGGAAAGTCAGGCCTAGGCTTTCTTTCCTTGCGCCTGTTGTAAGTGACATATTCGTCACCAACATGCTCACGACCATCTAGGTCTTCTGTTGTACTCATCGTCTTTAGTCACAGGCTGGCACGACTAAAGCTCTGATACCACTGAAATATCCTCGATCCAGCTGATCAGGATATCTACTACGGATCTAGTGTTCGGTCTCACAGATCTGATACACTGGGGGTTTCTGGATGTGTTTTATCTTTAAATCTAATACTTTGGGGGTTTCTGGATGCGTTTTAGTTATGTGCTTGAGATGTTTCGTGGTTGTTGCATGTGCATGTTATATGTTATGGTTTAAATAATATATATATGATGCATGCGGAAATAAGGAACATCAACTGCCCAATAATATGTATTATGAGATTCAAGCATGGAAATACTGGAAAATATAGAAGATAGTCTTTAGTTAGATCTCATGGATCATCATTGGAATATAAGCAAATAACATAAAATACCCGTGATCAGAAGATGAAGGCAGATCTGATGCATGCACGGATAGATAGGCAAAATCGGCGGTTCTGGAGAAGCACGGTAACCGCTACAAACTGGAAAACTCATCCGGAAGGTTATACCCGTCAAAATGAGCTAGAAACTGTCCCAATAGAAGCACCCTGACCTCTAGAATGATACTGGTGACTGCCAGATGACAGATCTGGCCTCTGATGTTATGGATCTCATCCCCTGGGGGTCTGCGCACCTCCTGGGCTCTCTGGATGTGCCCCAAATGATTCCAACAACGAAATCGACTGATATAGGACTCAAAACGTTTGCCTCACCAAATGCGGAACTGGGTCGGAAGGGTTTCCCCAGATCTGCTCTGATGCTCCATCTATAACACCAACTGTCCTTCCAAAAGATTTGCGCCCTTAATGGATGAATGATGCGCTCTAAAGGATTCCACCATCCGAATATGATGGGAAGTGGTTCAAACTATGTGCCTTGGCTAGATCTCAACTGGGTCAGAAGGAAACTGCAATCCGATCTTTGATCTCGTGCAACTACACAAACCCTCTATTTGAACTTGCGCCCCCACTGGCTGAGCTGCGTAACATTGATAACTGAATACTCCTGAATAACAGTGTGAAATACCTGGATGGTATCTCCGATGGGCTAGGGTGTGTCTCTCAACATTGAAACCAATCAATGGTGGTGGTTTCCTGCAGAAATCCACAAAATAGTAGAAGTCAAATCTCTTCCTCCTCTAGGAACTCTCAACATCAAATCATAACGATGCATAATGAGGAATTAGGTCGAATTCCTCCCTTTATACTCTTCCTGATCAAATTCACCATTGATCTCACTTAAGCTAGGCACTTTTCCTCCTAAGGTGAATAATTAATTAATTAAGTCCCCCTTTAACACCTTTTCATTTTAATTCTTCGTTGACTTAGACTTAAGTGACTTTTCCTATGTTTTTTGGCTTAATTCATCGTTTAGCCACCAAATCACCCTTATTTCTCCCTCGTGTTCCTTGTTTATGCCTGACTATAGTCTACGAGAACACACAGACTACTAAGTTGCTCCCTGTTGGCCTACTCTTGAGAACGGGACATCATAGATACATAGTTTGTTTTTTTACCATCCATGCAACTTCTTTTCAGGTAGATAACAATCATTGTTTTATATAGTGGGGGACATTATGGGGTATGCATTTTCCCGTTCTCTGCATTTCCTGCCAAAGGGGTATGGGGTAGGCATTTGTCACATCCTTTGATGTACTCGGGACATCTCCAGTGGATGGGAGGTCCTAGGGACGTGCAAACTTCCCCTACCTGTTGAGGGATGTCAACATGCCCAGATTGCCAAATATGACCAATAAAATAAAAAATATATATCTTTGTAATTTAAAAAAATATTTACTAAGTCAATCTAAGTCAAAAATTCCCTACCACTAAGTCAACCTAATAAAAGGGGTTTTGAAACCATAGACAATAATTTTTGCATCATTTTGAAGAGAGGAAGTAGCATCAACAACCAAGAGGAGCGTTTTCCAGTGGTGGGGGTTGTTTTACTTATTTACTTATTTGAGTTTTTAGATTGGATGAAAATGTTATTATATATATATATTTTTAATGTTTTTTGTGGTGTTGTTCCGTCTGTAGCCCCTGAACCTGAAATTGGGGTTTCTTTCGATCCATTCCCAAAACGTGTCCCCTTGTCCCTAAACCACTGTGAAATAGAAATTTAAATCTACTAGAATGATTAATTGGTTAATATGCCAAAGCATTTCTCATGCACAATCAAATTGGATAGTTAGATCTAAATGCAAACCATTTGCTATTTACAATGCCCTTTTTAGGAAGTGTTAGCACATAATCATGTATGGGGTACTTTCCTAAAAGAAGCGTCCCCTTGGGCGAAGAAAGAGATTCGGAAAACCCATTTTTCCCAAAGTTTAGAGGGTGGGCGCGTCATTTTAGCGAGCATGCATTTTTGGACGACCAAGATCTGCCCGCCTTGATCTACGGCTGAGGTTTCATTTCGGAGCCCCTTTGCCATTCTTCCTTTAACGGAGGGAGGGGGGGGGTCTGGAATTGGGCGCGCATCTCTCAAACGGTTAAGATTGGGGCGTCTAGATCAACGACGCTCAAGCAATTCCGGACCCCCTTTGCCATTCTGCCTTTAATAAAGGGGGGGGGTTTGGAATGGTGTGGTATTGACATGGGCCCCCCCTCCTGTCGTGTCGCCTTCTGTACCGTTTTCTCCCCTGCCATATGTTCTCCACTTGACTGCGTGACATGGCCCGTTTCCTTTGGCTCCTCCTCGTCCTCCGACATCTGTCTCGCTCCCTTCCACGTCAACCCTCCATAAATAATGTGTCCCCTGTTACCATTATATCCCGTCACTTTCGCTTTTATCTTGTATCCTTTTTCTTGCCATGTGTCTCGCCCTTGTTGTTGTCGTGATCACTCCCTTTCCCCTTTCCACGCCAAGCATGCCAAATCTTCCTCGCCTACCCTTCGTTCGTATACCTTTGTGTGCCCCAGTCTTCGCACCAGCCTCCACGCCTTATCCATTAGACCGTTCAGCTAATCCAGGTGGCACCATGAGAAGACTTCCACGTCCCAAAGGGCTGAGTTGACCAGGATTGTTCCCGATCCCAAGAACACAGTTATTGAAGTTGTTAGAGGTGGTTAGACATCGTCTCCGCCATAAATGGAAAGTCCGACAAAGGGTTAAAGACATGTCGATTCATTTGCAGGACAATTAGGAGTCCGATTGCGTCTGTCATAAGTGCACAATCATTCAAAGTCTACATGCGTAGACTGCCAGTAGACATGCAGACACAATGTTTTTAATGCAGTGTCTCGTTTTTGCTGTTGTTGTTTTGTTTTGAGTATATGTAGGCATTTTCGCCATTTTGTAATCTATCAATGGTTGAGCTGGGCTCCCGATTGTAAAGTTTTAACGAAGCACTGGTTGCTTTGGTTATGTATTGGCACTTGAGACTTCTTGCCTTATGAATGTCAGCCTTTTTCCATCTCTTTGTTTACACTGTGTTAGAACAGCTTGGAATTGGAGGATCCAGTCGAGTTGCACTATTATAGGATGATGTATGTTGGATCACTGTAATAGTTGCATTGTTTCTAATCAGTTCTTGTGTTTTCTCAACGCTGAATGATTTGGAATTGGAGGATCCAATCAAGTCACCCTTTAGTTCCCCGAAACTCTGAACCAAGAGGATCTTATATTCTGAGTTTTTCTTCCTCAAGCTGCTGAAAGGCCTGATGCCCGAGGTAGTGCTCCTCACTCATCTCACCAAGTCTTCCACCTACTCATATTACAATCAACTCACTCATATTACAATCAACTCACTGACGGAAGTTAGATCAAGACCTCTTTTGTTTTTTACATACCAGGCCTGGTCCCTGAGTTAGAGAGATACCTTCCTGGGTCTCTACCCATTCGATCACCCATTAAATTTATTTGTGACATAAAATGATGGGCGTTGGGCTTTGCTCCTGTCGCAATCCAGGAGTGACTTCTAACGCTAACATTTCTGGCGTCGTTGTCGGGGACGAAGTTGAATATTTTCCCCGGGATTGAACGACATCGATTAACTGTATCTGAAGGTGCATAAGATATCAGAGCTATTGAGATTGCTACTGTGCACCTGGCAACTCCATTGATGCGACTCCGCTGGTGACTCCATTGTTTTAGCCGTGGCTTCTAGAGGCAGACACACAAGGTCTACTCTTCTGTTGTTGTTAGCGCCACCTGAAGCTGACCTAGAGAAGATTATCAGAAAGGGAAAGTCCTCTGAAGGCAATACTTCAACTGCTAAACCAGGTATTTCTGATGATTTTCATGATTTTATAATAAACTCCAACCCCTTCATTTCGTCCTATTTTATTACCTTATGTCGGAGTTTCCTGTAGTCTAAATTTCGGTTGTGTTCCTGCTGGATTTTCTCCTCCTGGTTTTGAATTAGTAGGAGAAACTCTTGTCACTCCCCTCTTCCCCGAGGTGGTACCCTGGTTTAGGCCTAGCGCCTTTGAATATTCTCCTACCCCGGGTTTTACCACCCCTCCTCCTGTTACTACTGTTGCTGAAGGAAGGGAAATTGTTGTTCCTTTTAGCCCGCAAGCTTGTTCTCCAGATTTGCTGCAGTTCCCCTCCCATTCTGTAAGCTCAGCTCTTGTCTTTCCACTTCAAACCTCATCTCCTCCTAGTTCTCCTACACCTGTTGTTCCTATGGATGGTGCTAATCCCCCTCTAAACAGAATGGATGCCATAGTGGCTACCAGATATGCCCCCTTAATCCTACCTCAACCTATGAATCCTCTCCCTGCTGGAGATTCCCTGAAATATATGCCCAAGTTCACTGGAGAAGAGGACATAACTGCGGAAGAGCACCTGGCTACTTTCTACAGTTACGCAGACAACCTGAACATTGAAAATGAAGATGTCTGGATGAGAGTCTTCGTCCAGAGTCTGGATGGTGAGGTGAGGAAATGGTTTAGGAGATTGGTCCCCGGATCTATTGTTGGGATTGAAGCTCTAGATAGTGCTTTCCTGAGGTAGTGGGGAGATAAAAAAGATTTCATGTATTACATGACAGAGTTCGGGGCCTTGAAGAAAGTGGGAGGAGAGTCTGTCTCTGACTTGTCCAAAAGATTCAATAAGATGTATAACAAGATCCCTGCTGAGATAAAACCCACAAAAGCCTCTGCCAAAATTTCTTATGCTAGTGCATTCGACCTTGACTTCTGCCTTCTATTGAGAGAAAGAAGAGCTACCTCCCTAGCTCAAATGCAAGACGCGACCATAGAGGTGGAATCTAATGTATTGGCAGTTGACAGAATGAGAAATACGACTGATGCAGACAGGAGAAAGGGAAGATCTGAAGCCTCAACTTCTGGCCCCTCTGTGTCTCACCCTCAAGTGGATGAATTAACCAAGATAGTGAAGTCTATGTCTGCAGAGATGGAGAAAATGAAGGTGGAGGGGAAACAAGCATACAAAAATCCTCAAAATGCCGAAAACAAAGGAAGCTTCAGGAGGCCAAACAATATTGCTTCCCAGACTATGCAAAGAGACCAGAGAGGAAGAGATGGAGAAGACCAGAAAATTCAGGCCCCTCTTCAAAATAATTTTGTGGCTGATGAGGAAGAAGGGGAAACAAACGGGCTTGATCCTGAAATCCACTGCTTCGGAGATACTTCTCCTTTTCTTCATCTCACTCAATCAACATACGAGGGATCTCTCATGGACAGTCAGCTAAATGAACTTAGCAAGGGAAACAAGGCTAGCAACAACCAAGACAGGTATAACCTGAGGTCCAAGAAAAAGATAGGAGCACATGATGTTCCTGAATAGTTCGTAGCAGACAACAACCAAGATAAGAAGACCCAACCCCTCTCTCCAATGGTCCAGATTCATGTTCTGAAGTAAGGGAAATCCCAAAGCTTACATCTTCTTTTAACTTTGAGCATGAAATTCAAAAAATTAGAATCCCTGTGCCCCTCTCCGAACTGATCAAACATGAAGTGTTTAAAAAACGCCTCTTCGAGCTATTACAGTATGAAGCTTCATGCCTTCCCACAGACTCAATCAATTTGCAAGATGAAAACCCTGCAGTTATCCTAGGTCCTATGGTAGAAGACAAGAATGATTCATCCCCTCCCTTCTACACATCCTTGAACATACATGACAAGGTACTGCACAACTGTTTGATGGATTCAAGGGCTTCCCACAACCTCATGCCCAAAACTGTCATGGAAGAATTAAGACTAAAAGTCACCAGAGCCTATCGTGACCTCTATTCCTTTGACTCCAGGAAAGTTCAATGTCTAGGAGTCATCAAAGACCTGGCTGTGACCTTGTTTCAGTTGCCCATGAAAAATGTGGTCATGGACATTGTAGTGGCTGATGTCCCTCCCAAGTTTGGTATGTTGTTATCAAGATCTTGGATAAAAAGACTGGGGGGAACCCTGTAGATGGACCTAACCTATGCTACTATTCCAGTGTTTGGAAGAGAACATAGGAGACTATACAGAGAAGCCCAATTGACCTACATAATCAGTGACGAAGCCAATCCTACCAACCATCCTATCTTTGCCCTTGACACTGATTTAGGTTCCAGTTTACTACAACTCACTAATGCTCCGAAGCCTCTTCTAAAACTCAGAAAGAAACCCACCACTTTTCATGAATTTTCTCCCCCCATCACCTCTGTTTGGAAAATGTTTTTTGATGGAGCCTCTTCTAGGGAAAGCATTGGTGCCGGAGTATTTTTTGTGTCACATGCTCAGGAAACCATATCTCTGTCATACAAGCTAGAGTTTGAAACAACCAACAATGTGACAGAATATGAAGCTCTTGTTCTAGGTTTAAGAGCTGCAAAGGAAATGAGAATTCAGGAGGTAGCAGTGTTCGGAGATGCGGAATTGATAGTCCAGCAGATCAGAAATGCTTATCAGGCCAAGCATCCTCGACTTAGGAGTTACAGAAATGAGGTATGGGACCTAATCGAAAGTTTCTTCTCAGCATTTAATATTTCTTTCGTTCCAAGAGAGAAGAACACAATGGCAGATTCCTTGGCTACATCAACGAGCAATTTCAAAGTGCCCTTGCCACCCAAATTCAGATATGATGTAGAAGTAAAATACAGGCCCTCCATACCTGACAATGTCAAACATTGGAAGGTGTTTGAGGATGATCTTGAGATCAAAAGATTCTTGGAGACTGTTGAAGAATTTTCAGCGATGCATATTGATCAAGACTCTATTTCTGAAGCAAAGCTTGATGATGGTAATTTTCTGAGTAATATTGCAGAGCGTGACATTGTGCAGCTGTCTAACAATCATATTCCAAGGGGATTGGTTCCTTTGGAAAGACTTTTTGATAGAAATGATGTGGCATTAAAAGGGAAAATCTCAGATGATGATGCTGATACAACTCAGTGCAACATTGGCACCGAGAATGAACCCAAGTTTGTCAAGTTGTCAAGAAGTCTGACAAAGGAGCAGAGGGCTGAATACGCTGAACTGTTGAGCGAGTTTGCTGATGTTTTCGCCTGGACCTATGAAGATCTCAAAACTTATGACACTTCTGTCATTGAGCATAAAATCCCGTTGGAAAAGGAGGCGAAGCCATTTAGGCAGAAGCTAAGACATATCAATCCTATGTTGCTGCCTATCATGGAGAGAGAAGTGAAGAAGCTGCTACATGCCCAGATCATTGTGCCATTGAGATGTTCAGAGTGGGTGGCCAACTTGGTCCCAGTAAGGAAGAAGGATGGAGAAATCAAACTCTGTGTGGATTTTAGAAACCTGAACAGGAGCTCACGGAAGGACAATTACCCCTTACCAAAGATGGAACATATATTGCAAAGGGTAACAGGAGAATCCAGGATTTCCATGATTGATGGTTTCTCTGGCTACAATCAAATCTTTGTTTTTCCCGAGGACAGGGAAAGAACAACATTTACCACTCCATGGGGCACATTCACGTATGCTAAAATGCCTTTTGGATTGATGAATGCAGGGGCAACGTTTCAGCGTGCCATGGACATAGCTTTCGTTGGGGAAAAGAATAAGTTTGTGGTCATCTATCTGGATGACATCACAGTCTTTTCCAAATCTGATAAAGAACATTGTTGTCATCTCACGAAGGTTTTCCTGAAATGTAAGAGTTTTGGCCTTTCATTGAATCCCAAAATATCTCTGTTCGCCATGAAGGAGGGAAAGTTACTGGGCCACATAGTATCAACAGAAGGAGTCAAAATTGATCCTAGCAGAGTTGAAGCAATCCAAGCCTTGTCAATCCCAAGATCCAGGAAAGAAGTCCAGTCTTTCCTTGGTAAGATAATTTTCTAAGGAGGTTTGTTTCTAACTTTGCTGAGGTGGTAAAGCTTATAACAACCATGTTGAGAAAGGAAAATGAAATAAGGTGGACCTCTGAATCTCGAAATTCCTTTGAGCAGATAAAGAAAGCCTTCACTGAAGCTCCTGTGCTTATCAGTCCTGATTACTCAAAGGATTTCCTTATTTTCTTCTTTGCCTCATTTGACACACTGGTTGTTGTTTTATTACAGACGAATGAGGCAGGGCTAGAGCAACCTATTGCCTATTTTAGCAGAGCACTAAGGGATGTCGAGGTCAAGTACGACATTATGGAGAAGCAGGCCTATGCCTTGGTAAAGACACTCAAAGCCTTTAGAACCTATGTTTTGCAGTAAAAAATCATTGCCTATGTCCCCTCAACTGCTGTTAAAGACATTCTTATTCAGCCTGATATAGACGAGAGGAGGAGTAAATGGATAGCCAAGATCCTTGAGTTTGATTTGGAAATAAGGCCTACCAAATTAATCAAAGGTCAAGGTTTAGCCAAGTTGTTGGCTGAAGCAAATTGCAAAGCTTTGGGGGTAAGTTTCATCAATGAATGCTCAGAAAATCAGCAGGATCAACTGTTTGATGTAGACCCTCAAGCAGAACCCCCGTTGGCTCGATGTCCTTGGTATAAGGATGTCATATATTTTCTACAAGAGTTGCGGCCTCCCGATGGCCTGCAAAAGAACAAGGCAAGAGCTCTGAAGTTCAAAGCAGTCAAATACTGCCTTGTCAATCAAGTTTTATATTGGAAAGACCCCCTGGGGGTGCTTTTAAAATGTATGAATCCACAAGAGAATGAAAGGATCATTGTTGAATTTCACAACAACCTATGTGGAGGGCACCATTTATGGAAGACCACAGCCTACAAAATCCTCAGGGCTGGGTACTACTGGCCCACCTTATTCACTGACGTCTGTAGAAAGGTCAGAGGCTGCATCAAATGCCAAATATACTCAGGAAAACAACAGCTTAAATCTCTTCCCTTAAAGCCTGTAGTTGTTTCGGGACCTTTCTAGCAGTGGGGCCTAGACTTCATTGGAGAAATCCACCCTGCTTCCAGTGGGAAACACAGATGGATCCTGACTGCAACAGATTTCTTTACTAAGTGGATAGAAGCTATCCCCACCAGGAGTGCTTCCCACAAGGTAATCATTGGATTCCTGGAAGACCTCATCACAAGATTCGGCTGCCCAAGCAAGATTGTTACTGATAACACAGCCTCTTTCAAGGCTGAACCATTAGCCAAATTCTGTGAGCAAGTTGGGATCAAACTGATTCACTCCACCCCATACTATCCCCAGGGAAATGGTTTAGCAAAGTCCTCCAACAAAAGCCTGATAAGGATCATCAAAAGACTATTGGAGGACAACAAAAAAGCCTGGGATTCAAAGTTGAAATTCGCTCTATGGGCCGATCGAGTGACCACAAAGAGATCTATATGCATCTCCCCTTTCCAATTAGTTTATGGAGCAGAAGTTGTTTTTCCTTCTCAGCTAGCCATTCCTGTAGCAAAATTCCTCCGGGATTATCAAGAAGAGTCTGATGATATGATCAGAAGAATTCATCAATTGGTAGAGGTCCAGTAGGCCAGAGAGCAGGTGATGGACAAAATTCATGACCATCAGCAGAATATCAAGCAGGCTTTTGACAAGAAGGCCAAGAAGGAAGATTTCCAGATGGGAGACCTGGTACTGAAATGGGATGCTCCTAAGCAAGACAAGGGCAAACACGACAAATTTGAAGCCCTATGGGTCGGGCCCTTCAAAATCTCTGAAGTATTTTCAAATAATACCTACAGGTTACGAGATTTGAAGGATCGAGAAGTTTTCAATAGCCCTGTGAATGGGTATTTTCTGAAGAGATGTTTCTCTTGAGCCACACATGGCTCTTCTGCGGTTGTAAATATTGTTTTTCTTTTTATCTTTAAGTTTTAAATAATGACTCCATAGCCCAACAGCAAGGCACTGAAGCTACAAAAGAGTTCTCGGCAGCCTGCAGGGGGCGTGTCGTCCCCCATGGAGCCTAATGTTAGCACATAATCATGTATGGGGTACTTTCCTAAAAGAAGCGTCCCCTAGAGATTCGGAAAACCCATTTTTCCCAAAGTTTAGAGGGTGGGTGCGTCATTTTAGCGAGCAGACAGTTTTGGACGGCCAAGATCTGCCCGCCTAGATCTACGACTGAGGTTTCATTCTGGAGCTCCCTCGCCATTTTGCC
>CBVK0102413318.1:0-11528 GCA_900067695.1 Picea abies | reverse complement strand
CATCATTAATGACAAAGTACTTTAAGTTATAAAGTCACATTGACTTTATATAGTCATTAATGGAAAAGTAACTTAGGAAACTTAAGATAAAAGGGAGAACGAATCTCAACCCTTGATCTTGGGTTTTGGCCTAGATCTAATCTTGGCCCTTGGTTTCCTAGGTTAGCCTAAGGATGAGGCTAAAGGAGAGACAAGGGGCAAAAGCACATTGATTTGTTCACTTGGAGATTAGAGTGAAGAGAGTAGAGGAGAAGAGAAGCATTTTTGGAGAAGAAGAGAAGCAAAGAGGGGCGCACCTTGAGATGAGGGCACACAAGCTTTGAGAAGGGCGCATCCATGGAGTAGGGGCACACTAAGCTTGGGTGAAGGTTGGCACTCTTGGTGAAGGAGAGGCGCACTAGTTTGTGCTATGAGAAAGGGACTGCATCCATTGAAAAGAGGGGCACATCTACTAGCAGGCACAAACAAGGGCGCATGAGCATACACCAAAGGGGGGCGCAAACACCACTAGCAGGCACATCAAGGAAAAGAGGGGCAGATTCTTCAAGGAGGGCGCTAATCCCAAGGAACTCCAAAGTCAAGCTTAAGAAGCGCTTGCTATTGTAATAGGTTCCTTGTGTTATTTCTTTTTTGTATCATTTGCTTGAGATCTCCATAATACATCTACTCTCTTATTGGTTTCCCCCGTGGGGGTTTGTCCAGAGTCATGTTGACCAAAAAATCACTCGTGTAAAATTGACGTGGTTTGCCTATTTCATTATCAGAATTAGGTGGAAACGATCTAGAGGGTAATTTTGGTTTTGTGAAGTTTTATATGTGTTAACAATGGACAGCATATTAGATTATGTAGCTTGGGCAAGTACTTCCACATTAGGGGTGTCTAGTAGTGTGGAAGTACTTGCCCGAGTCACAGCCGTTGGATGTGACTTAAGTTGTCTCAATGCTTGATTAGTTCCCCACCATCGGATCTAGATCTTGGGAAGAAGATCTAAGGGCCAGAAATGCATGAGAGAGGCTAGGGTTATAATATACCTAGAGAGCCTCATTTCACAAGCATCTCAAGAGTGAAGCCAGCCGACTGAGTTAGAGAGGCTCTTCCAAGGAGTTCGTGTGACTGGTTGAGGTGAGCCACTGAAGATGGCCGAGCAGGGTCAAGTGAAGAGGCAGAGTAAGGGCATCAGAGAAGCCGAGTAAAGGAAAGCTAAGGCAACCAAGAGGAGATAGGAGCTGAGAAAGAACTCAAGAAGTCTTCCATCAATCTGCAGCAAGCTGAACAGAGACCGTACGAGTTGTACAGATTAGGGCCAAGTGAGGGCCGTACGAGCTAGAAAAGAGAGGAAGGAAGCCATGCATATGTGGTTGAGAGCAGGAAAGTGAAGGTAAGAGGGTCCAGAACTTAGTGTGACCATCTGCAGGAAAGAAAAGAAAAAACCGAGCTGAAACACTAGTTCTGTACAGTCGTACGGTCACCCAGCAAGAGAAACTCAGACCTGTATGAAACCGTACAGTCTGTACGGCTGTCATTTAGTCAGTATAGTTGATTTTCTACTTGTATTTCAGACAAGTATTTTAATAAGGTTTTGCCCAGGAGTGGGATTTCCAAATAGTTGTTTTACATAGTCTTTTGTGTGGATCATGCTATTATTTTGCAAGTGGGTATTAGATGAAATGTGTGTTTTCAGTCAAGTTGTTTGGATCTGATAGTTACAGTGTTTGCATATAAGTCCATGTTATTTTGTTTCACACAGCAAACTTCCTAATTAAACCATCTAAAACAGCAGTCATAAGAGAGCAGTAAAACATATCCTACTTGGCAGATTCAGAGGGCAAAAAGTTCAGATCTGTTGCTGTCCTAAAACAGCAAGAAAACAGTCCCTAAACTACCTTGAAAACAATGCCTAACTTCGTCAAGGACAGACCTGTTAGGCAGCCTATAGGATCCTCAAATTTCTTCAGAATATACTCACAAACACAAGCTCAAATTGGGAATTTTGATCAAATCATAATTTAAAACATAAAATGACTGAGAGATGCTGCATAGATATTCAAAAGTAGTAAACATTCAATAAATAAAACATTATGTAATTAAAACATGCAAATTCTATACCCAAAGACCAATTAAAAGATGTGATTCTATTTATTTATAATAACAAACAAATTTGGGGGGATTGGGCACATAACATAGAATCAAGGCAAACCCCAACCCTGCACAACAAATACCCATTTGTCCCTCCTCGTGAGGAAGATGCACTAGAAACCCTTGTTTTTTTGAGAATCTTCTAGATGAAGAGATGCAACACCACACGATCTCAACAATATGGAAGAAACTATGACATATCTAAAAGATGGCCTTCAATTAGAACAATTGGACGACAATAATGTCCCTAGTTTTCTTTCTGGGTTTCTCTCAAAAATGACTTTCTCACTTAATTTTGTTTAATTTCAAATATCCACCGAAATATTAAGCTATAAGCTGCAGAAACATATTACCGGCATGATACTGTAATGCTGCAGAAATGCGGCAAACTGACGGAATTGCAGAAGGATCCCTTGCACCAGCTCTTGCAGTCAACAACTCTGCATTCTTCTCTGCGGCTGCAACTGCTTCAGGTCCCGTTGACCCACTTACACCCATAGAATCCAAAAGAGCCTAGCTTGATTGAAAGGAAACATCAATGTATAATTAACATGCTAGATAATCAAACAGAATGTCCTAGTGCTTGATAATGTAAGCTTCATTTTCAATTATCTGTAAAGCTTTCTCAGAATATATGATGTATTTAGCCATGACAAGCCAACCTGTGGAGTGGCTGGTAACATATAAAGCCTGTTATCTGGACTTCTATGAAAAGCAGCTACTTCTTTCTCTATGAGATCATGCGCCTCTGAGCCTTTGCTCTGAACTGCTATACAAGCAGGTATGATGGTGTTTGCTGAGTACTCACGAGCAGCCAGTGGATGCTGCTCCCAAGAAGCAGCAGCAGCCTGCATGTGCAAAACAGATAGAACCATGTTAAGATTTAAAATTTGGACTACTTTACCCAGAAAAGAGAAAGAAATCAAATTTGTACTGACGTACCTAGATTCATAAACGTGGAAAGAAAAGAATAAAACCATTCCAATAATCAGTTGGTAAAATATGATTGGTTGCCTCAAGTGGTACAAAAAAGAACCTATGCAGTCAGCTAAACAACACACTTTGGGAGATAATGTATTAAAGTATCAATAATAAATAGGTTGTTGTACTGAACAAATAGTACCAAGAGTAATATACTCAGCCATCTTAAATAGAAAAATGCAAAGAATATTTAATTCACCCAATTAACTTGCCTGTGATATGTCTAAAAACAAATAAACCCATTCTTATATTGTCTGGTATAACAGTATGGTTACTTCACCATTTAACAAAAACTTAACCTGACACAGCTGAAGTCTATCACTGCAGATATGGCAGTAGGTTACCTCAAATTATGAATAGATATCTGAGGAATAATTGGCTACATGTTGACTTAAAAGAGATCTTGCAGTGGCCCTATGTATCACCTAAACAGTAAACATCAGGGAATAATATAAAGAATTGTGAGTACCTTGTGGCAGTCACAGTATGTCTTAGATAGACATTTATAAGAAAAGGGACAAGCCCATATAGTCCAAAAGGACAAATAATTATATAATAAAGTAAAGGATACACAAGATATGGTGATAGACTAACATATAGAGGATAGCTTTGCCGCTGAAGATCGCACTTTATGATCACCTTCATTGTTAATGATATATTTTGGGCCTTGGCCTTCAGGCGTTTTTGGACTATGTACTACTTTGGTCATTTTGACAATTTTTGGACTATTTAGTACTTTGGGCATTTTGCAAATTTTTGGACTAAGTATTAGTTTGGGCATTTTACCAATATGAAGATCAATTTGATGTGGGAGATTTGTGTTTCTTAAATTTAAATAGTCTCTTGAATAATTTAAAAGTATAAACTTTTATCCTTAATATTTATGTACCAAGTTAGTAACTAAATTCTTTACATCATTTCAGCATTTGGCAATTAAACATTCATACATCGTAATATCATATTTTTAATTTTTTATTGTTTTCAAATTCCTTTTGCAGGTGTTTCAACTTTCAACTTTGATCTAATGGATCCAGCTAACATTCCATTCTTGCAATTTGTCACCAAACTTGACAACAAAATTTATTGTCCAAAATACTCTTGCAATGTATGTGGAGTGTCATGTTTAGGGGCAACTGCCCTAGGATAGCTGCCCATTTTATAGGGAACAAAAGTTATGGGATTAAAAAATGTCCTCGTTCTGAAGAGCAACTGAATTAAGTGTTCTGAATTGCTAATCAACATCAAGTAAGCATTGAAGTGTTTCCTAATCAGCATGAAGCAAACAATCGCTGATGGCATTTTACTTGTCACACTTCTGTGGTTTTTTGAAGTTTGAAATTTTTGGATTTCCCCATTTTGGTTGATTTTGGACGATGTAAATTTTGAACTTTCTATGTTTATGTTACTTAGTACAATAATATTATAATTTAAATTTATCAATTACAAATCAATATTTCTAATTTAAGTTTAATTTTGTTTTTTAATTATTTTATTTTTATATTTTTTTAATATATATTGCTACTCCCAACTTGCCACTTCCTGCAAATTTGGGTGAAGCTTCTAGCCATATCAGATACTTGTACCCATGTTCCCGAATCCCAATGTAACCCCATTATGGAAACTCATACAACATAGGTAGAGATCAAATGAAGGGACTGAAGAATGGATGCCAGCCAGAGAGAATGGCCACAGTCCAGGAATCAAACTTTCTCCGATACCTATTGGGACATACCTTGCGGTAGTAAAGGCATGCCATAGGAATTCATGAGGATAGGGACAAATCCCATATTGTCCAAAAAGTAAAGGCATGCCATAGGAATTCATGAGGATAGGGACAAATCCCATATTGTCCAAAAGAACGATTAATTATATATTAAAAGTAAAGGATACAAGATATGATGATATGCAGTCTAGAAGACTGACATATTATAATTTATAGCATATAAGATATAAGAGATTTTACAAAATAATTATTAAATATAATGATACCAATTAGGTGCATTGCAAGAATACAAATGATTGAGTTTAAGCATTGGACGAATAAAAAAATGCATTGCTATAAATGCACCCACGCTCTCAGCACCAACAAGAAAATGACAGCTCCATTCCGCCTTCTAAAAGCAAATTATACCATCTGCTTGCCACACTGCTATTAATGTACCCAAGCTCTCAGTACCAAAAGGAAAATAACAGCTTTATTCACCCTCTAAAAGTAGATTATAAAATCCGACTTCCATGTGAAAGGCACAGCTTATGTGCACATTTCTCTAACCAGAGTAATATATAGACAGTTCATCTGACAATCAACCTGACAAAACAGGTTATTATTTTTTAATTTCTTCCCTCCTATTGTAATAGGCATGTACAGGATAACCTAATTCACCCACTGCATGCTGCCCATAATATCTCATTGTCATGTCCATTGAAAACACTATGAAGAGAGGTTGCAACTAAAATATTATGTAGGCAGTTGATCAGACAATCAGGCTGACAAAAGCACTGCATTATTTTATAACCGTATTCCTCACATGATAATGGACAGTAGAATCCAAATCACAGACCACATCATCTGAATGCGAATCAGGAGCATGTCTACATTATAAATATAAGTTCTGAATTATATTTGATAATGGGCAGTAGAATCCAAATCAGACTACATGAACCAAATAAGAATCAGGAGCATGTCTACATTGTAAATATAAGTTCTGAATTATATTTTAGGTCAGGAGAAAGAGCTCTGACACTATATAAGAAAAGGCAGCATACATTTACATAAATATATAAGAAGACCATACCAGATTGGCACGAACGAGGGCAGTATACACTGATTCTAACTCTGTCCTGCGAGCATCAAATTCTTCAATTTTTTTCCATTTCTTTCGCAAGGCATCCTCTGCTTCTTTCCACTCCGCGCACATTTTCTTCAGCCGTTGCAATTCTGATGTCAATGTGTTCACACTTGCTCTCAACCCTGCTAGCTCCCTTTCCTTTGACAATACCTCTAGCTATAAGCAAGAAAATAAAGAACTGGAACATCAATGTTTCTGTTAATTTAAAGGTATGTTATCACCACATACTATTGACATTTTACACTAACATTTTTCGCAGAGAATCAAAGCAAACAGATGCATCATAACAACCCATTCAAATAACAATTACTTATTTTCAATAGGTTTCTTAATTTTTCTGTTCTCGATGTTACAAATAATAAGCTGTTCACACTAGTGATCCTGTAACTTTTACCCAAAAGTAAATGTCTGAAACAGTCGCAAAAGAAAATGTAAAAAAACTTCTACAAACAACAGATTATTGATAACGGTGAGAAAAACTTGATTTGTTGGCCTTGCAAGCAATAGTGCTCATTTCCGCTTCCCATTAAGATGTGATTAGTCCAAATCTAACCAGAAGTGGAATTTTTGAAGAATGTGTTGTGTAACTAACCACATCGTCTTTATTATGTATTAGACTCTGTGCATTAGACTCTATGTACATAAGCTCATGATTTTGTAATAATATTCCAGTCTTCAAGGTTTTTACGGTTTCATATTTCAATATTTGTAAAAGGCCACTTTTATGTAATAAGGACATGATCACTTTTATCAGTTAGGGTCTCTCTCTTTTTTTGTATAAATAGGGGTTTCACCAGCTCTCATTTGTTTCTCTTATCACTTCAACAAACAATACAATCAACGGACTATATTGGACAGCTGTTCAACAATACCATTCAGATCTGCAATTGCAATCCACTTGGATGTGCAGTGTGCCCAACCTTTTGTTATATGTTATTTCAAGCTTTCTCAAATTGTACAGTGTAGCTAGTAGCCTTTTGGATGATCAAAAATTCAAAATATGGAATTGTTGTAGCTGTTGGTTGTAGTGTTAAAGACTCTTGCTGGATAAGGCTGCATTGAGGAAAATAATTTATATATTGACATTTTTGTATAATTTTGGTTCTTGTTTGCAGGAACAGAAGACTGCATAGCTTACATCGAATAATATTGTTTGAAGACAGTTTTGATCTAGCTTTAATGGAATTCAAGTTCTGAATGCTACAGTGACCTTGAGGAGTCGCAGTATTATTATTTTGTAATAGTTTTGGAAGGATAATTGAAAGCCTAAATTGAATCTTTTGTTTTTACAAGTTGTGGATGGACTCACAGAAGTTAAGGATGCATATTTACTTGGTCAAATACATGAGTTATTTATTGATGTCTTTACTGACCAAGATGTGGTGTCAAACAGTTGCCTTACTTTTTCAACCTTCCCTTCTTCATCTCCAAATCAAGCTTAAGATGTTGGATATATTAGTGTAATCTGTACATGTGGCCACAACCCATTCATAATAATAATAATAATCTAATTTAAGGACACAACCTAACCGACGGCAAATTGACATATGATACCCCCTTATTTTTGAGACAAGGGACCCCTCCATGAAGCAATTTGACTGCTTAGTCTACAGAGGTATACATACCTTAACCCCATCTAGATTTGAACCTGCTCAAACCTGTGACCTCCAAGGAAGAAACACGTGTTCTTAAGCGTTAGGTAATCATGGCTAAAGGTCCTATTGTATTCATTGATTATATGACTAGGTTGTGGCCAAGGCCAACCTAGTCAACTCTGATATGTAGGCTAAATAACCCTCTTGCAGAGTGTGCCCTACTTATGTGGGCCCATAACCCGCTCGGAAGGACACCCTACCTACTTGACCTTTCTCCTGGTAAATTAATGTACAGCTACAGCACATTGTTTTACTGCCATTTTTCTCTTTTTGTTGTCATACTTTTTTGAGTTAGCTGTTTGGTTTCATTCAATCCCCTCTTTCTGTTTGTGATCTCAACATGGTATCAGAGTGGATGTCAACCTCCTGTTCCTTATTCAGCCATTCTGTCTTCAAGCTTGGCATTTTCTATTGATCTTCAGCTGATCTCTCTCTCTCTCCAGCACCGCGCCTTAGGGCTGTTATCTTCTCTGTTTATTTCAGGTTTTCGGGTTTCCACTTGGATGTTCCTTCAGTGATCCCAGAATTTGCAATGGAAAATGGTGCCTAACCTATGACTCTGTTTGTTGGAGAACAGTGTTGGCCCCCTTTTATGTGCTGATTTGGAAAAATTTTGCATGGTTTTGAATGCCTAGCATAGGACTTTCTTGCTGATTTATGTCAGACTTATTTTCTGATTTATGTCGGATTTTCAATAATCTAACTCACCCACATCAACTTCATTCTACTTCTACCAAAGGCCACCTTCACCTAAGATGTGAAACCATGTTGGTGTGAGCAATATGGAGTTCAAGGGAATTATTTGGCCCCTTGCTCAACATTAGGGGGACAGTAAATCTTGTGTAGTAATGACTTCTCTCCATGGACCCCTATTCAACTTGTATATATTGGCCAAAGCCCATTCATATGCATCACCAAAGCACTTATAATCATGGCTAAAGACATATTTTATTCATTTATTATATTACTAGGTTGTGGTTAAGGATAACCTAGTCAACTTTGATATATAGGCTCAACAACCCTCTTGGGAGTGTGCCCCTACTTATGTGGGCCCATAGACCTCTTGGGAGGGCCCCCTACCTACATGAGTGGTATAGATACACCACTCAAGCTTCATTTGTATATTTTTTTGATCATTGAACTAAGGCTCTCCAATGTAAAATGTTTAAGCCTACAACACCCATATCTAGTGTTGGCACACTCTTGTTCTTTAGTTAGTTTTTCTCTCAGTCGTGCACTTGACCTTTCTCCTTCTAGTACATTAATGGAGAACTACATTGCACTATTTTAGAGTTGCTTCTCATTTATTGGCAGGTCTTTGGGTTAGTTGTTTGCTTCCATTTGATCCCCTCTTTATGTTTGTAATCTCAACATATGGGGCGATATTAGTGTTATGGTGGTTAGTTTTGTGATCTAGTGGACCCTTCGTGGTCAATAATGACATCAAGTGGGTCATTAATGACCACTAAATCAAGATTAACATCCACAAAACAAACAATAGATAAACATATGCTCCCAAAACATTAAATTGCTACTAGAAAAATCACTCTAGATGTGTTAGTTGCCTACAAGATAAGAAGAATTGTGATCAATTACATTTTACCTGCAAATTGTCTGAAAAGACATGGAAGAACATTGTCAACAATTTTCAAGTACAAACCTCTCAAGGAGCCTCAGAAGATTGATTAATATTTGACCCATACCACAGGAAATCAATCTATGGATCAAAAATACAATGAGAGGATAGAGCTACCATTCATATGCTTAATGTACAGCAAACGACCACTAAAGTAGGTTAAAGGGATTGCTAGGTACAGTGATGTCAATACAAAGGAGGAGCGCTAAAGTGGCTCCTATAAAATGCAAAAAGTAAAGTGTGGATCTCGTTTAAACCACAAGAAATCAAGCTCAAGGCTCCAAACGTGGAAAGTAGATCTAGGAGAAAGATGTACAATATGGACAAGTCCAAGATCTAGAATACAAGTAATAAAATAAGCATGTCATGGTTCGTTGGATCTATCTCTCCTAACATCTAAGGCCGAACAGAGGAAGCTCCACATAGAGGGTTGCATAGAGAAGTTGGAGGAGGAACTGGCATAGAGGGTTGCATAGAGAAGTTGGAGGAGGAACTGGACTGTGTATTGTGGCTCTGCCTGGAGGAGGTGGCCCATGCATAGGGTTTGGACAATCTCATCTAACTACTAGTATGGGATCTGGACTAGAAATGCCATCGATGTCTCTATGATGTGTAGGTGGTCTTCCGAGTCCGCATTGATCTAGAGCCAGGCGCAGAGTTGTTATCTATCTCTCTTTTGGTGCCCCTAGCAAATGGGAGCACCATAAAAATGGAAGTGATCCTGAGTGAAAGCTAGTCTTGGGTGTGGCTGGGTGGTTTGAGAGAGGAGCCTGAGGGCCTCCTGCACGTATAAGGCCATGCATCTCTAGTCAGGGTATCCGAAGAAACTACAGAAAGTTTGGGGCTCTTTGAATAGACAATGAAACCGCACTCTTATCTCGTAATGAAACAGAAGATGAAGTGTTCCTCAATCTCAAACTGATGAAGATGGCGCAACTGGCAAATCCTATCAGATCAATCGATCTAGTGGTCCACCTCTACCCAAAGTATTTGTGAACCCACTCTAAACTGACCAAGGGGAATGCAAAGTATTTGGGGATAGTATTACAGGGTGGGCCCCATGGGAGGGGTTGAGGGGGTATCGACCCAAAGGGAGAAGGAGAGACAACACGGTAGGTCAAGGGGAGGGGGGTAACTAAGAAGTGATAAATAAAACGAAGTAAGTCCTCATTGGAAAAGACATAATCCACTACACTCACACCTTCGCCATGAGGTCAACAAAGAAAGAAGAGAGTCTGAGAAGCAGGGGATCCCATTCAAGATCAATAGCTCATGAGATTCCCCAAGCTACAATAGGTGCTTGCCATAGGTTGTAATCAACCCCAAAGCATCAATGGACATCTGATGAAGCCTCACTGGCTCTGGCTCTATCTCCTAAGTGCAATACATGTCCTTTGATTAGTCATAGAGAGGAATCTGGGGCACTCTGGTGCAAGCATTAAAGTCACCCAGGAGGATGATTTCCCAAATACTAAGTATTGAATGATGCCAATATATAAATAAAGGTATAGGTCCCCTACTGAGTCACTATGAATAGTAAATTGAGATTAGGCAAGGGGAAGTAGACGACTACAATGTAGATGTCCCTGGGGAGAGGAGCTAAGTCGCTAACCAAATCCACATGAACCTGGCAAACTCATCCAAGGAAACCTAATATATCCTGCCTCGAAGGGAGTCTCTAGCCAAGGAAGCAACTCCACTTGACCCTCTAACACCACCTGAAAATCCGATCTCCTGTCTGCAAGCTAAGAACCAGTGATAACATGCAAGGCCTGGGAGTTGTCGGACGAGGCTCACATGGGTCTCAGTCATAAAGAGGATATCTGATGAGCAAAGAGCATCATAAATCATGCCCAACAATGACCAAAACAATCCATTGTTATTACAACAACCTATTGAGATACCCGAGCCTTGTCACCTCCTCCAACGATCCAATGATTTAGCAAACCAAGACTGAGAGAACTTGGAGGGGCGGAGTCTTGAATGATAGCCCTGAGGTCTCTAATGACCACCCTCTCCTTGCCTATCGCGTTGCCACAACCAACTCCTTGGATCCTTTTACCTACACAACTTGGGATTTAGTAAGATGTTTAACTAGATATATCCTGCTAGGGAGGGAGAACAATCTCCTCTTGGTCCGAGTGGGAGCACAAAGTGGTCCTTGCCAAAAAATTCTCAAGAGCAAAGCAATCCTCAATGTGTTTCTTACAAGTGTGCGTCTCTCATAGAGAGAGAGAGAGAGAGAGAGAGAGAGAGAGAGAGAGAGAGAG
>CBVK0102413317.1:0-12117 GCA_900067695.1 Picea abies | reverse complement strand
GAGAGAGAGAGAGAGAGAGAGAGAGAGAGAGAGAGAGAGAGAGAGAGAGAGAGAAATCCTCAATATGATTCGTGTGTGTGTGTGTTCAAAAACAAATCTTCAAATGCCAAATAAGTTGCAGAAAATATAGATTTGAATGCTACTATTACAAATATTACATTCTTAAGAAATTAGAATATAAATCATATTAGTTTAGAGCATTAACCATTTAGTGTAATTCTCATTATCGGAGAGCGAGAGCAGTCCTCGGTGCATTTCGTGTGTGTGTGTGTGTGTGTGTGTGTATTCAAAAAAAATGTTCAAATGCCAAATAAGTTGCAGAAAATATAGATTTGAATGCTACTATACAAATATTACATTCTTAAGAAGTTAGAATATGAATCATATTAGCCTAGAGCATTAACCATTTACTGCAAGTCTCAATATCGGATACCTTCAACCATCTGGTAGTTTCAAAGTTAAAAACAAATAGCTTGAAGTCTCATTGGAAATGAAGTTGAACCAAATAACATAAATCTAGCAATTACAAAATCATAAACCAAATAGTAGGAAGTAGAATAGGAAATGAAATAGGCCACCATTACTCAAAGAGTTATAACATGCATAGCATAATGTTTACAAAATAGGCTATAAGTGCCTAATTTACAAAGTTAGAATTGAGACATTGAATTGAACTGAAGTAAAGAAACAAGTCTAATTTGTTTTTTCTTGCCCAAGCAATTTCTACTCTTTGTCAATCAATAGCATATGCCCTAGAGCATGGCCCCCATGTGGTTGCTAAGGTAGTCTACTAAGGCCTAGCTTGGTGTCCATCTCTAGGCTGAAGAGTGTCTTTAATAAGGCCTAGCTTGGTGTCCATCTCAAGGTTACATGTAGCAGCAAGAGCAGCAGCATCAAGAGCACAAATCCCAAAAATCCCCAAGAGAGAAGCATCCTAACAGTATTTTGTAGATAATAGATATTTTTAACACCTATATATTCCCAAAAAACATGAAGAATGCCAAATTAGTTGCAAAAAATATGAAAACATAGATTTTTATGCTACTTGTAAACAATTACTATATTATTAAGAAGTTATACATGTCATCAATAGTAGATTAATAAGTAGAGCATCAACCATCAACTATTATGAATGTCATCTGTAGTAGATTAATAAGTAGATATTATAGTAGATTAATCTCTACTTACATCAACCATCTCATAATGACAAACTTGCAAAGTTTTAAACTAGATAGCAGAAATTAGACCATGTGTTTATGAAATGAAGTAGACCATCGTGACCAAAGCGTCATACCATGCATGTATACAAAATGGGCCATGTGCCCAATTTCCAAAATAGATATTAGAAACTAAAATCCACTAAAGTGAGCTCGAGTAGTAAATTTTGTGACAAGTTAAGAAATGAAAAAGAGAACCAATTCATTATTCTAATTCTACTATGTACTTGGTTGTCTTCTTGCCACGAGCAACACCTGCTCTTAAATTCTCATGATCTAATACTAGATGTATTAGGAACACTAGGATAAGAATGATCGTGAACTAAATGGCCCCATGCAGTTGTGAACATGAAGTTGAAGTTGTCGTAGCTGGAGTTCTGCTCACGAGAGAAAAGTTTGGCGAGAGAAAAGTTTGAATCATAACACAATCAACAACCAAAGTCTCCTAACCATCAACAAAAGGCTTGGACTCCAAGTTTTCTCTCTTTGTTTCCTTACAATAATGCGACAACAACCTCAAGTTGTAGTGGACATAAATCAAGCTTTAAATTGACCTACATTCAGCTTGTTTCCCATCACAATGTGGATGAAGTTGTAGGTGCCCAAACATCTTCCTTGCAGAGAAAGTGTTCACAAACAATGAAAGAACTCCCACTACCGAACTCTGTAACTGTGAAGAAAAACTGCCATACAAGTTCCACCATTGGATAGGAGTCATCATATCTCAACCTTTAATTGCATGGAGAAAAACAAATGTTCCTCACCCATTAATACACATGCTCAATTGTTGTCGTATGAGATCACACTTGGCCTCACCAATGACCATTTTTTCTAATGTAATCATATATCCGTTCTAAACCACTAGATCCGTGTGTGGTATTTTCCTCGTCCCACCACTAGGTGCTAATGATCGCAACAATGATGTAGAATAATTGGTGTAAAGACATGTGCTAAGGCATGGAGTGGAATATTTAGCTCGTACCACAGTTTAACAACTCATACAAGCCAAATATATATTATTATATAATGTATAATAATATATATTTAGTTGTGACAAAAAGTCACAACCTTTATACTTTATATTACCCATTGTATTGTATCACAAAACATTGAGCTTATTGAATATTTTGTCGAATGGCATGTCAACCATAACCAAAGACTCCATCATCTACATCTAGCACCATCTAATCAACCATAATCAGATACTTCATCATCTGCAAACCATTATATATATATAGTTGTGACAAAAGATCACAACCTTTACAATTTACACTATATAGAAGGGTACATTACCCATTGTATCGTATCACAAAACACTAAACTTATTGAATATCCTGCTTATTCGCATATCAACCAAAACCAAACACTCCATCATTTACATCGAATCCATATCAACATTATCCCTCTTCACTTAAGTATTGAAACTCATATTGCCATAGCTCTTACATGTTAACTGCCAATTGGGTTTAGCTCGGGTGGTTGGGAGGAATGATTGTTATCCTCCCCACCTAGGTTTAATTCCCACAAGTGACATGTTGAGCTCTTAACGAGTATATTATTGTAATGGCTGATTGTTATCCTCCCCACCTAGGTTTAATTCCCACAAGTGACATGTTGAGCTCTTAACGAGTATATTATTGTAATGGCATTGAGACCTATTGTTGATCGACCTTGTGTCTTGAAGATTCTAGGGTTTACCCCGAAATTTCTCCTTCAAATCAGCATTTCATTCCTTTGATCAAAGCTTACAAGGTCACCTCTACAACGTGCTTGAACCAACAGTTGTACAATCAATAAAATCACCTCAAACAGATGTATACAGATTGTGTAAAAGAGAGTACAACTATAGCAGTACAACATGCTCTTTTCCTGCTTGTTTTGAACAGCCGATCACTCTTCCTCTCCTCTCAACACCGATGGCACACTCCAACCATCCACAGAAGACGGTGTACGGCTAAATCTAATGGTGTACGACCTATGTATGGAAAAGACAGCTACAGCTATGGTACAGCCTATACAACCTCCTGCTATCTTGTTGGTCTCTTTAACAAATCCTCTCCTTTTCTTCCTAATGCACTCTTCCTTCCTCCGGCTCTCTTCACATATATAAGATCGACCTCTCCCTATCTTGTCCTCTTTATGCTTTGAGAAAAATAACTAATCTCCTCAATCCTAGCTGCCACCTATCTCAATCATGAGATGTACGGTGAATCTAAGTCACTAATGTTCTAGAACTTCTAGAACATTTCATTTAGATCCCTGAGACTAAGTCATCTTCAAAACATTAGACTTTCACTTTTCTTTTATTTTTCAAGTGAAATTACAAGATAGAATCAGTGACCACTTTCCAAGATGGTCACCAAAGAAATGTCTCGAACCACTTCCTACACGTTCACACTAAAACTTGAGCAAGAAGTTCCTGTTCGAGCTACATTTCTCAACAGCTCAAAGCAACACTATCAAGACTAATTGTTGATGGATTGATGATTGCTCATGGAGACATCTGAGCTCTTTCTGAGAACATTGTATCAACATGTTTCATTTTAATGGTACAATTTTTTCAGTTCTCACTGCAATCCCTAATAATTGATTAACTATTATAGCAATCCCTTCCTGACAAGTTTTCGATGGAAACCCTTTTTTTGTTATCATGGGAAAACCATCTTGTCACATGCGGTATTTGGAGCACTTTTTTAGGATTTCACCCCATTAGTGTGTGGTTGAGTATTTTGGGTTGTCTGCTTGAAGGTGTTCTTGTTGATCTTCAACACTCTTGTGCTAATAGCATCTTCATCAAATCACTTTCAACTTCAACATGCTTTTTCCATTGTCTTTGTCATTTCTTGAAGACAATTCTTTGACAACATTGTGGGAATCAATGCCCTGCTCATTTAAACTCATGTTTGCTTCATCGGTTCCAATGAAGTTTGTGTGAACTTGTGAAGGTGTTATGGAAGCTACCGTTTTGAAGTATGACTCTCCAATTAAACTCTTGTTTTCTTCACCAACTCCAAAGAGGTTTGTGTGAAGATGTTTTGAAGGCTATAGTTCTGAAGATGGACTCTTTGTTAAGAGCTTGTATGCACCTCATCATGGTTCGAATGTTGTCAATGTTGGGCATCATTTCGACAACTGATCCATGATTCAGTAACATTCATTAGGAATACTATCACAATAAGGACCAAATTCAGTACGTCCTCCCCAATCTTTAACAAAAGCCAAAATTGTCAAATTTCCTACTTTGCATGGGACAAAGGAAGTTGTCATTAACAGGGAAATAAATATTAATGAGTCTAATTACCTTTCCTTGCCCTCAACTCAAGCTTAAGGGGGTGCATTAATGTAAAATATTGACATGATAGGTCAATATTAGCACTATTATTATATATATTTAGTTGTGACAAGAGGTCACAACCTTTATACTTTACATTATATATACGGGTTATATTACCCCTTGGCTTGTATCACGGAACAATGAAATTGAATATCTTGACTAGTGCCATATCCATGCGTATTGTGTGAGTTCACATTTAATATCAATCCTCATGTCTAATCACTAACCCTAATACAGCCACTGTAAAAAATGGATCTTGTTTCATTTACGTTTACACAAGTTATAGACTACAATATTAATTTCTTGAACACACCACATGCACCCCCTGAAGACAAATGCTGAAACTAGCTGTGAATGCACTTTCACATAAAACATTCTTAATTTGCTTTTTCCTCTTTTATTGTTTACCCAACTAATCACTCATTCTAACTTCTCATATATTCAAGTTTTAACTTTTCATTCCTTTGATGCATATCACATACACAAATTAGTAATCCTAAACACATGCATAGAGTCAAATGTGTCCTATTTGAGCCCCTCAGCTTTCTCAGATCAGAATTAAATCATCCAAATGTCCCAATCCAACACAATATACAATCCAAAGAGTCACATGTAATTTAAACAGCAGCAGGTTTCATATCATATGGAGAACAAGACAAGGAAATCATAAGTATCAATTGTGTACCTCAAACTGTCTCAGGCCTCCTGCACTCTGAACATTGTCCCCTGCAGTAAGTGTGTAACCTGCATCTCCATCATCACTACCATGCATTCGCTTTATCAGTTTCTCACTAGCCTTTCTTGCCTCTGCAGCTTTATTCAAAGCATCTTCAGTTGCCATGAACTGTTGCACATGGGCTTTCTGCCAAAAAAGAATAGGAACAAAATGTTTCAGGATTGTTCCAGCGGTCAATAGCAACAATAAATTTCAACATCTATTCCTAAGTGGTAGTCAAAATGTTCAGTAAAACATGAAATCAGAAAGACACATTTGAAGCCCTCAGAAAAGGCCTCTTATGGGATTGCACACAATCTGATAACATAGATTCACTACACATAAAATGATCGTGCCATAAATAAAACATAGACTAAATTTACTATTGAGCAGATTCAAGTTTTAAAGTAGAATCACAAGTAATAACAATTCTACTCAACATTATCTAGGATAGAACAGCATCAATTCTAGTCAGACGGATTATATACATACAGCTTCACAACTTTATATGATGGTAGACTATTGGACAGATTCTAGTTTTAAAGTAGAATCACAAGTATTAACAATTCTGCTCAACATTATCTAGGATAGAACAGCATCAATTCTAGTCAGACGGATAATAGAACAGCATCACTGAAATCAGCAAAGAAGCACGTAAAAAATTCCTGTAACAATGTAACAGAATTTAAATAATCTATCATCTTATAAAGTTGTCAGGCTATATGGATCTAATCCATCTGCTTATGCTCCATTCAGATTGAAAGATGTAGACAGCCCAAAAGCACATCAGCTCTAGCCTCTTATCTGCCAGCTCTAGGAAATTCACTTTATGAGTCAATTATTAAAGTGAATGACCTTTTTAATTAATGTGAGTTTAATTAATTTAATAGCTAAGTTTTTGGCATTAGTAACTTAAGTGAGTTAATTAAATCCTAGCCGTTGGATCTAAAGTGAAGGTGAGATTTAATCTCATTCTTTGATCACTTTGGAGATGATCTAAGATTTTGGATTTAGGGTTAACTCAACATAAAGTGAGACGATGAGACACAAACAGAGTGAGGAGATCTCATTGGTTGGGTGAAGAGGACATTTCATCCAAGTGTGACTGGGCAGGGTCAGAGGAAGGAGCAAGGGGCAGCAAGGGAGATAGCAGCCAGGTAGGCTGGCCTATTTGCTGCATTGTATTTTCCTCAGATGGGCCATTATCCCAGGACAGGAGCCCAAGGATTTTATTAATATAATCAACTCAGATCTGGTTTTCCCTTCGGGGTTTTTCCAGGGGTGTTTACCCAGAAATCTTTGTGCAATGTGTATGGTTTCAGTTTTATGCTTCCGCTGATTAATTTCCTTAAGTAACCTAGATATGCATTTATTTAATAAAGTGATTTTATTGGAACAAAGTGCCGGGTGCAGGTTCAGAAAATTAACACAGCAGGGATGCAAGGTTGCAGGTGCACCGACGCGACTAGAGGGTCTAGGTTCGACCTTGATCTCTCGAGTGGATGTAGAGCTGGGGAGGATGGTATCACGAAGTGGCAGTTTCAGAAGTTTCTGAAGCAATGATGTTTGCTTATAGGCGAAGAATTCTCTCTACTGGTCTTTGGAATGAAACTTTGATAAAGTAGCGCTGGTTGATGGATTTTCAGCGATAATGGGAATGGGCGAGGAGATTGATCCCCCAGGGCCTTTTTTGCCATCAGCTCCTGGTAATTGGAAGTTTTTTCTTAGGCTTTGGTGGTGTTTGAGAGGGGGATTAGACCTGGTTCGGAGAGTGATGATGGGCCTTTCTTTGGACTCAGCTCCAACCCATATCCTCTTCTGTTTCTCGTCCCTTTTTCTCCATCCCCGGCTGTAAAATGTTGCCTCTGTGGTCGTTTTGGTATCTCAAGTGGGGGTTAACTCCTTTCAGAATGGTTCGAAGCTCGGCAAGGAGTGTGGGGACGTGCAAGAGAAAAGCAGGGGTAATGTCGGGACGACCCTCAACCTCAAAGGATCTGCTGCTATCGTCCAGAGCTGCAGAGGATTCCTAGGAAGCTGAGCAGGTGTTCAAGGGGAAAGTCCTAGCAGAGGCCAAGCGTGAGGTAGAGGAGATAGAGAGGGACGTCCGAGCTAAGAGGCAGACCCTCTCGGATGAGCAGATTCTGCAGGAGGTTGGGGACTAGGTTAAAGACCCCGTTTATACAAGAACCAGGAAGACAATTTTTTTCAAATTGGCAGAGACCGATTGGCAAGTAAAAACGTTAATGGCCAAGCTCTGGGTAACACAAGGGAGGGGGTCCAGGATATTCTCCACACGATTAGAATTTTGGAGGAAAAGTTTGAAGCCGGTGCAAAGTGGTCTTCGGAATTGGTATCACTGTTTCACAGGTTGGTGAGGAGGTAAGCACGTCCAGGTAACAGAAGTCATCCTCAAGCTCAGAAAGCACTCGTGCAAACCCCATTATCCTGAATGAAGACCCTCAATCTGCCAATAGTGCTCAGGAACAGAGCTTGGTGACAGACCTGTTAGTCGAGGCTTTTAGAGAGGATGGACCTCAATCTCCTCAGGCTTGATTTCTGGTTTGTCTTGTCTTCTTAATTTTTATGATAGTATGGACAGTCATAGGCAGTTTAACCAAGTTTATAGTCTCTTTTTGTAAATGTTTTTTACAAAACTCTGATAAGATGGCCATGAACAATTATGATAAATCTCTACTGGTAGGGGTTCCGGTTTCCCTCGAGGCAGACCCTTACCAGAGACTGCTGTAAAAAATTTCTGTATATAATATAAGGATTCAGCACTGGTTTTTAGTTTAAAAAAAAAGATATACTTATGAAGCAAGTGTTATGATTGCCCAGTTTTGCTAATATAACAGCAGGGGGATATACTTACAAAGAAAGTGTGTTACAAACAATAATGTTTGATAACCAAAAATATCCAATATAAATAGGATAGAATAGAGAAATCCATTTAGGATAGAAAATATATTAAAAAATCATGAATTGTACAATGACTAGTCATGAGGTTATAAATACTATTGAACGGTCAAAAGTATGAAAGGACCATAGCAGCTGGTAACCCCCAAGTGACTCAACCAGATTTGAACCTGTGACCAATGACCTCCCCATTGACAATATGCCTTGGGCAGATGCTTCAACCAATTGAGGTAATAGTTGAGGCTTATATAATTAATATTTAGCTAACCTTTGGGGCCTATTATATTTATTATATAGATATATATATATTAATTATGTTCATTAAAGAGTGTATGATTGCCCAGTTTTGCTAATATAACAGCAGAGGGGTCATTAAAGAGTGTATGATTGCCCAATTTTGCTAATATAACAGCAGGGGGGTCATTAAATATTTGCAATTTAACTAAACTTCATATTTCCAGAAGTTCAAAAAAAGTTCAAACAAAAAGAAAATTCCCAGTCCCTTGCACAACTGAAGCCAGAGGAGCAGGAGATCACAGCCAAGGAAGATCCAGATTTAGTAAAGGAGAATCAAGCACATTGAACTCAAACACTTTTATGCTTCATTATCATTCTTTTTCCAGAAAAGGCAAGTAATGGGTAGTAGTACTACCAAGTATTATTTTTCTCCACTATACCCAACAAATATACTTTAACCAGTGACATGATTCAGGCGTTTTGCTCACATGGTGTCTTACATCAAGTCTACACTTCAGGCTAAGAACTCTCAGAGTTTATCAGGTAAATCCCTAATGCATCCCTTGTATTAAGCATTGCCTCCAACACCTTGGAAACTAAAATTTAATTCTAATGTTTGACCTTGTCTAAGATTAAAAAAAAATTGAAGGCCATGCTAAGCAAAGTAGTAAGAATGTTGCTAAGGTTGTAAAGGGACATGGTTCTTGGATTTTGCCCACATGGTGTCTTAGATCAAGTCTATGCTGCAGGCCGTGAACTAACAGAGTTTGTCAAGTAAATCACCAATGTATTCCTTGTATTAAGTGTTACCTCCAACAACTTGGAAACTAAAATTTAATTCTAATGTTTGACCTCCTCTAAGACAGAGAGACTTGGAAGGTTATGTGAGGCAAAGTAGCAAGAAGGTTGTTAAGGTTGTAAAGGCCTCTAGCTCTAGCTCTAGTCTTCAGTTTTAAAATCATAAAATATTTTCTCTGTTCTGCGATGAATCAGTTGTAGCTTTTAATCCAGAACTGTAAAAATAGATTGAAATTTAATAATAGCCCAATCACTAAAATGCAGTAGTAGCCTCAGCCATGTTTACACTCTGGAGTCTGAACTAGCTGCTACATTCATGTGCCATCCAGACAAAGAAGCAGCAAACTAAGAGATGTTTTGGTGGAGAAGCTGTCATACCTGAAATCAAGATGTGTGGAAGTGAACAGGAGAAAAAGTTGGGTCATGCAGACAGAAAATATGCAATTCTATTGACTGAATTTCAACAAGAAAAGGTAAGTTATCCAAAGTAACTTGAAGCAACTGGTGCAAAACAGCTAATCCAAGGATAACGTATAGAAGTGGACAAAGAAGAAAATCTAAGGGTAGACCATTTAAACCTTCGAAAATTAGCTATATCTGCCAAGGAATGCACAAATTCATATATAATTTCAATGTTGAAAAAATTGGACTCAGGAATAACTTGGCAGGGGTCAGCAAATTGAAAAAAATCACAATAACTGCAAAAAATCAGAGGGGAATAAATCAGAAAAATGATGAAAATAAATAGGAAAATAGTGGATTTCTCAGAATTTTTCCACACTGGATAATTTTATCAGCACCCAAGATAACAGGATAAAAACAGCCTAGGGACCCTTCTAAAAAATGTAAGAAATGGCCAGGACAAGCACCAACGAAGGAATTAACAAGCAAAAATTATAGGCAATTGCTGAAAAATAAACAGTATGCATATCACAAAACAAAATCTTGATAAAATTGAAAATTACCTGTCTCTCCCGAAGCTGCTTATATGTTCCTTTGTTCGATGTATCTGTTCCTAATTTATTATTGCCATTGCTTCTGCCTTGAGAATATGAACTCCCATCTGGAGATGAAGCATCCATTATTCTGTTGTTTTCATATTTATATCTGCATAAGGAAATCATATTAAACAGAGTAAATAATCAACACAACCCAATAAATCATATAATAAACAATAGGTGCAACATAGTAAATCCCCACTCAAATCAAAAAGCAATGAATAGAAAAGACGGCCTATAATATCAATGGTGACAAAAAATGGATACCAAATAAAATGTCCCTTAAATTAATTCTCTGACTAAGTATTACAGTGCTTTTGTTGATACTATACTCCGATATAAGCCAAAGAAAAATCAGACGCACCATGACGAAATCTACATAACACATATGTTCACCTTGTTGTACCTATGTATTTTCTCGTGTCAATATTGCACTTAAGATGGACACTGACCAGTACATATTTATAACATTTTATCTCTCCTAAAATCCGGAAAGCTATCTACATTCTGCATTGCCTAAAATCTCTGGAACTTGAAATGGTCTCCTGATTTTCTTTTTATTGAAGCACTATAGAATCCTCCTTCCTGTAGTTAACTATCTTTTGTATTCATCCTTTCAAGCAACTTCTTTACTTGTCGTGGAAGTCTCACAGCTAATGGAGTGACCTTCATCATCTTAAGGCCTAGATCGTAATACAGGCATCAATCGCCTTCAATGTTGAGTCTTATCAAATAACAGAATCTCCCTTTCAAAATTATCTTAGTATGCATCTGATATTATAAGTTGCTCATGCAACAAAAGTTTCCAAAGGAGATGTGCTTCACCTTGGGAGTACTGCCCTCTGTGGTTGTTGAATTGTTCCAGGCACTGATCACCTTTTCCAAACAACATTAACACAGTTTTAAAAAACAGAAGCCACTTTGCCACCTAAGTCACGTGATATTCAGAAATGGGACACACAAGACACATGGATATGAGTGTCCAACACGGAACACATTGACCCCCGGAACACGACACAAGGGACATGTTTTATATATGTAAATACTAAAATATTATCTAGTAAAAAGATTAGAAATACAAAAATAAAAGACATAAAGATCCAAAAAAATTTGAACATTTACAAAACATTGATACCACTAGTTACTACATCAAACAGACAAGAAATTAGAGTACTCAAGAATCCATACACATAAAATAGAGGTTTAGAAGTTAGAACCATATGGCATAAACTGCAATTTTCTCATCGAGTCATTGAGTCATTTGATGTCATCTAAATCAAAATGTATTACATAGATACTGATACTGTGGGTGGGAATGCCAATGGCAAATGCAAAGTAGGGTAGATACTAGATACAGCAGATAGTTTCTTTCTTGAGCTTGCTGTCTTGCCCTAACAGGATTATTTACAGTAGTGACAGCTCCACTTGCAGCAGATGGCACAGTAACAACAATAGATGGACTTGGAGGAGGGGGGACAACACCAACACTAACATTCTTCCCTTTCCATTGACATTTACCAACAGCCCTTGACAATCGAGTAATAATTCCTGTGGTATGAATGAAGAAAAATGCTGCTGTTGGAGAAATGACAAATCTAGGAAGTTAGAATGCCTTCAAATCTCCTGGAATCCCTTCAAATCTGGTTTTTCTCCTTCACCTGCACAATGAAGAGTTTTTCTGTGGCTGAAAGTGAAAAAAAGAAGGGAAAATCACTTTTTTTAACTGTATTTTGGCCCCCTAGGTGTGTGACACCTCAAGACACGCCAGGGCACGTGTCGGGCACAAGCTTGACA
Source organism: Picea abies (assembly GCA_900067695.1). Classification (NCBI taxonomy): domain Eukaryota; kingdom Viridiplantae; phylum Streptophyta; class Pinopsida; order Pinales; family Pinaceae; genus Picea; species Picea abies. Next base: position 108 of record CBVK0102413317.1, on the reverse strand, counting down.
CATGCCCTTTTGTGTCACATGTCAGACACGTGGGATACAAGCACACAGGCCGTGGGAGATGTTAAATTTACATGCAGCAGCGAGAGCCATTCTCCTGGAGGATGGCCA
>CBVK0102413312.1:0-11453 GCA_900067695.1 Picea abies | reverse complement strand
ATACAAGACAAAACATGCGGAGTACCTCCCGAGCTAAAAAGCTAACATGTGCTACCCTAAATACACAAACAATACACTGTAGATTCCCTGGAAGAATTGGTACCATTTCCTTCTTTGCTCTATACAGGGGATTCCTTGAAGACTTTAAAGAGCCTTCTACTTTGCTGAACCTAATGACCTCATAATGGCTCTTTGCCCTATTCAACAAGGCTAGTTATATTTGGGCAGTTTTGATACAGAAGAACTATATTTTCAATAGCTGTCATACAGAGAGTTGTCTCTTCAAGCCTTGCTTAACCGTCTCAAGGGATTGAAGAGCCTGTAGGAGTAACAGTTTGCGACAAGGATCTTCTAGATGATGCTCCCCTCACAATACACTGCACATCTAAATGTGCACTCTGCATATGGGTTTGATCTATTGTGCCAAACCCTTAATCAAGGTGACTTCATCAATTTTGCATTTCAGGTTTTTTTCATCAAGTACATGGGCCCATATTCTGGTACATTGTCTATATGATCCTTCCAGTACAAATGTTATCTTAGCTAGAATTTATATTCACGATCTGATTGGATCATTTCCTTTGCTTCTTTTTGAGGATTCTTCTGACAATGTTCATATGGCTATGCACTATGCATATTGGGCCTTGCTGGTTTCAGGATGTGATGATATCATCTTTGAGTCTTGACCCCATCACATTTGGAGATGTTCTTTATATTCCAGGAGTTGGTGGTCTTGTAGAGGATACTTCGGATTATTGTGATGCTAATCTCAACATTTGGTTCATAGTTACATTTGGGCTTATGACCACTTACTCACATGGGGAAGATACATGCTTACTCACCTTCTTTTATGGCGCTTCTACTCACAGATCCACAGGATCCTTTACACTACTTACAAATTCTTCCATGAATGAATCTCATTCTGTGACAATGGATCTCTACTTGCCACTTTATGATGTTGATCTGGACGTACTATTTTCCACTGGCCTCAAGGGAAACTTAAGACACTCTTTGTACCTTCAATCGATCAGCATGTTACAGTGCATCTTTCTCTTTATGATGTTGGCTTACACCGAATGCTATACACTTCACCACTTTCAACAATCCAATTCACCAACATCAACTTCACAATACTTCTACCAAAGGCCACCTTCACTAAGCTATGGAACCGTGTTGGTGTGAGCGATATGGAGTTCGAGGAGGGTGATGTGGACCTTTGCTCAACATTAAGAGGGGAGTAACTCCTGTGTTGTATTGACTTCTCTTCATGGGCCCCGATTCAGTGCAAAGGGTGATGTGGACCCATGCTCGGCATTAAGAGGGGAAGTAACTCCTGTGTTGTAACGACTTCTCTTCATGTCCCCCTATTCAGCTCAAAGGGTGAGTTGGAATTATAAGTGTAATATGTGCACATGGCCACAACCCATTTATATGTATCATTAGTGTACTTGTAATCATGGCTCAGGCCATACTTTATTCTTTTATTGTTTCAGTAGGTGTGGTTAAGGCCAACCTAATCAACTCTGACATGTAGACACATTAACCCTCTTGGGGAGAGTGTCCCTACTTATATGGGCCAATAACCATCCTGAGATGACCCCCTACCTACTTGAGTGGTATAAAATTTAAATACACCACGAGTGGTATAAATACACCAATCAAGCTTCATTTGTAAATCATATTTTTTATCATTGAGCTAAGGCTCTCTAATATAAAATGCTTAAACCTACGGGCACCCAAACCTTGCATTGTGCACTCTTGTTCCTTGGCTGGCTTTTCTCTGACTTGTGCACTTGATATTTCTCTCTCTAGTGCATTAATGGGCAACTTCAGCACACTGTTTTAGTGCTGGCTTTTCTCTTTACTGCAGGTTTTGGGTTGGCAATTTTGGTCCATTCGATTACGTCTTTCTGTTTGTGATCTCAACAGTAGTTTTCAACTTGTTTATTGAAATGTTGTTCTACATATTTTCGCTTTGCATGTTAACATGTTAGCTTTCTTTGTGGTGCATTATAGTAATATGCCAGTGGTTACAGTTCCAATGTCAAATTATTAAAGTATTTGTATACTTTCAAATAAATAATTCTTAGAGGTCATTGATATTTGCTAGACTTTAGTTGCTATGACTGTTGACATTAGTGGTTTTCAGCTTGTTTTCTGTTGAGCTTGTACTATATATTTTAAATCAAATAGTAACACGTTCTGACTATTGCAAAGAGCCTGTTCTGATGCACATCAATGAACTGATATTTATTCTCATCGAAGAATCGCCTCTCAAGTTTAACAGAAAAGGAGCAAAATATTCAGGTCCAACAATAATGGATAAGACAAATTTCAAGAATGCTGGCCCAAGAAGGGAGATTAATAGGAAAAAGTTATACTAAATCAAACCTGAATGTTTTGAAGTCGTGACTCAGCTCAAGGCAGGACCACAGAAGAGGGCATGAACTCTGTTGCATTTCTACTAAATCAAACCTAAAAGTTTTGAGAAGGTCATAACTCGGATCAAGGCAGGGCCACACAAGAGGGCACAGCCACTTTAACTACATAGAAACAATTTAAGACAGCTCAAATGATCCAAGCACAAACTGAAATATCTACAGGAAAAAAAAAAACGATGATTAAGTACATGAAAAAGCAATGCTAATGCAAGAACAGTTCTTCCAGCAAGAACAGCAATTGCCACCACAAGATCAATACAAATCACTGATGACAAACACATCAATGAAACTGTATATAACTGCTTTGCATTTCATGAGTGAAGACCCGTAATACAAATGTGGAGATGCCTGTCAGAAATACAATTGCCAATATTGCAAATATCAGATTGCTATAACACATAGGGACTAAGTTGCCAGGGTACGTGGATGCAGAGACAGGGATAAGGATAGGTGCAGGGACACCAACCAATTTAACCAAAACAATTAAACTTAAAACATAACATAATATGCTTTATTAACTAATGATATTATAAGACTCAAGGCACTGAGAGCATTGGTTGACATAATGTAAAAAAGGAATGGAAAATTTAGAACCAAAGGCAACAAAAAAATCAGAAAATCTTAACACAAAAATTTGACTTTAGCCTTGGCCCACTGAGGAAAAGTGTTTTTTACTGCCTGCTGCTGCCAAAGATCAATTATCTGCTGCTGCTTCTGCCAAAGATCAATTATCTGCTGCTGTTAGAGCATGTCACTGTAACATGGGACACATCTCAATTTGGGATTTGCACTATGTGGGCATCAGGCAGCAAGCCAAGGGACATCGCCAGCTGTTGGGGACATTTATGTACCCCCCATTCCTGGGAACAGGTGCTGATATTGAAGTATGGAGCTTCTTGAAAAAAAATTGTTGGCAATGGATACACATGCTAGTCTTTTACCCCCCTGAGATGAATACCCAGTAAAGTGGATTGTAGAGCATCTTAAGGTAAAATTTCGTTGGCAATGGAACAGGATGGTTTTCCTGCTAGTGATACAAATGGTTATTGCTGTTAAGCCTAATTTTAACTATGCCGCATTGCCAGAGGACATGTTCCCGAGATTTGGACGAATCCCCAGATAAGGGGATGCATTCCCCATTCCCAGGGCTGCATCTTCTGGCAACATGGCATAGAGCACAATAGATTTAACAGAAATAGCCATTCGCATGAATAGCAGGAAAACCATCCTGATCTGTTGCCAACAATTTTTTTCAGGGAGTTCCATAATCCAATAGAAACCGAAACTCTAAATATTAAAATGACAACAAAAGTTCATGAAACTTTGAGAATTGTCATCCAAAGCTTAACTTAGGCAATCCTTCTCATTTTGAATATGTGCCAAGCCTGTTTCAGACTCTCAGGTCACTGGAGGACTACGCCTGTCCTTCAATGCAAGTGAGAGACCAATAATATACAAGAAGGCAGGGAAACAATCACAAAAGCACTGGTAACCTACACTGAATAGTGGAAAGAATGTTATTCTGGAAGGAGCAAACAAGGCTTACCAAGGATTCTGGAAGGAGCAAACAAGGCTTACCAAGGATTCCAGGGGTGCACAGCATTCTAAATGGGAGAAACAAGGCTTGTCAAGGAATCCAGTTCATCTATTCATACTGTTACATCTAGGGCATTTACAAGATTGTCTCATGGTCTATTTCCTAGTCTCATGGAACACTATTTTGATGATAGCATTGGTCGTGTTCCCATGGAACTGCAGTTTCATTTGGCTTATCGATATGGAAGGGTTGCCCTGCACACGATTAGGATGAGAGTTTCATTTCTTTCTCCTCTAGGTTTTATTTCAAAACTATGACCATCAGCCATCGGCATCTTGAAGGTATCACACACCTTTCAAGCAGAGCACATTTTTCTGCAGGATTGTCCATAGGCATTGTTGCAGGTATCAGACACCTTCAAGCAGAAGCCAGTTTTCCGCAGCAGAACTGTGGTTGTTCAAAGACTCAGGGCCTCTCTGTGCAGTCACAAGAAGTAGTATCAGCATAATAACATATCCTTTCGGAGTACAAGTATATCTTCCTGCTGGGAAGCAAAAGACACTCACTTCAGAAACAACAAACAGTGTAGAGTAGGGTGAAATTTGAGATCTGTGTGAAAGGCATCAAATCCATGTCCCTAGGTACATTTCTCCGTGATATATGCCATTCCCTTGCTAATCATTTTAACTTTTTCAAGGTCTTTATGAGCTTAAAGAGTTTTCTCGGTGCTTTCATCATTTTTACTTTTTATGGCTTCTCAAGTTGGTCCCTGTGTGAGTATCAGTTATTACTGTTGTCGAATTGTATAGAACAGATAGATTATTACTGTTGTCGAATTGTATAGAACAGATAGACGGTGGGCCTCTGACGGTGGGCCTGAACACAGAAGGTCGACATAAACCAGTTTTGCAGTGCTTTTGCAATTCATAAACAACTTGCCCTGTGGGAGAACTATCCTACTGGCAAGGTTGTATTGTTTGTTTCATGAAAGGCTGGCCACTAAATGGCACTGGGAGTCCAGTTGTTTACTTTCCACATTGCATGGCCCATTGATCTATGCAATGAAGGTGTTCTGCTGAGCGTTGGAGTGGACCTAACAGGGGACTGGGTTTGACCAAGGCCCCCTTCCAGGGGGGCAATGGTTGGCTATATGATGCTTTCTGTTTAATAAAAGAAATAATAATTTGAGTAAATTATTTAAATAAAAAACCTTACTCAGGGCCAGCAACACTGATAATGAGTACTCTCGTAACACTCAGAAATCTAATTTGATGAACAAAAAGAAACAAGCTTGGAGAATATTGTTACTCTAAAGATTCAACTTCAACTCAAGATGATACAAAAGATAGGTATTAACTTATGATATTTAGCCAAAAGAAATCTGAGAGGAATGAGCAATTAAGAAATTACAAGATAAACCTGAATTGCTACATGCTGAAATTCGTATTATTGTTCTTGTTATAAGAACATAAGGATACACCAAGTATATATTTCAAAAAAAAATAGTATATAAGTAACAATAGACAATTGGTGTCAATAGGGTCATGGCTCAGCAGTGAAGGCGGTGGCATGTCAGCACCACCAAGGTTCAATTCCCCTGGAGACAAAAATAAGTGGTTGGGATCAGGTACAGATCCTGGGTATTGTGACCAAACAGTACCCCCCATACACCAAGTATATGTTTCAAAAACTAAAAAAAGATATAAATAATAATAGACAATTTGTGTCAATGGGGTCGTGGTTCAGCGGCGAAGACAATAGCATGTTAGCACCCACCAAAGTTCAATTCCCCGGGAGACACGAATAAGTGGTTGGTGCAAGGTGCAGGGCCTGGGTGACTTTGACAGAATATTACCCCCCCTGTTGCGGCAGCTTAGGCGGACACAAGTGCTTGTGTTTAATGGTTCACCCTACGAGGGTTGTTTAGCGAGCCAGTTGTGGTGGCCGGCCTCTTCGAGGCAGTTGCAATACTTCTTTTGAATTTAAATAAGGCATTTTAAAAATATAATAATAGACTATTGATCAGCTATTATTTCAAGGCAAAAACACGATTTTGATCATAAAATGATGGAAATGAAAATGTGTTCTTTCATAGCATTGCTGGTAAAACAAAATTAAAGGTAAATAAAGCTAATGAAGAAGGCAAAGCAATAATCAAAAACCTCAGACGTTCAGCATCAGCCCTGACATCAATTTTCTCCGTCTCTCGATTTATCAGATTGACAATACGAGCTGTATATGTAGTAATTGCACGCAGTAATTGTGGAGGACTCCTCAGCAAATTTAGAGCAAGATCCTTAACATCATTTGGTATCTCCCCATCCAAATCAATAACTAGCTTCTCAGCATCTAAAAGTGCATGTCCCTGAACACCACCCCCATCACTTCTCAGCATCTAAAAGTGCATGTCCCTGAACACCACCCCCATCATAAGCCGGGAAAGTGTTCCGTATTCTTTCAATGAGATGAGCTGCAAGTGACTCACATGCCTTTCTAATGCTCCTTTCCTGTGCTGTTTCGATAAGAATGAGACCATCTGCCGGCTTGTTGCCCTTAATTGTAGCATAAACTGTATCCTGCTCATTACGGGCACGCAGAACGTCAGGAGTTGCATCTTGCCCATTGCCAACCCTCACTCTCTGCGCATCCCTTACTTGATCAACATAACGATGAAGTCGTCGCTGATATTCTGCAAAAATCTTGCATGTTTCTTCACACCGCTGGTCATAAGCTTCAAGCATCACCTGCTTATGCCTAATACAAGAGAACAAAAAGTCAAAGAGTGATACTTCAATGAAAATGTCAGTAGAAATAATTTTAAAATTTGAGAGAAGTTCCTTAATGTCCTCCAGCAGTATTTAATATCCAATTAAACTTGATTTCAATGTTAGCGCAAGAAATTATTCCTGTTCTACACAATGAAATTCAGCCAAACACTGCCTGCCTGATGAAGCTTAAATCAAAACCATTACCTTGAACAATTTCTTTTGAGAAACAATAGAAGGAAAGAAAAGACGTTCTAATGATCTTAGTGTGAATTACATACACTGATTGTTCTCTTCAGGACAAGTTCAGCAAATGAAAAACATGGCTCAATTTCTCTCTTGCCATCTTGCTGGTTTATATTAAGATGTCATTAATGATGTCCACAAAAACACTTTTTAACAAACAAGAGAAAGCACAACCTTGAGGCAGATTTTTGAAGATTTCTTCCTTTGCTAACAAGTTGCCTCTGCCAGACTTCAAAAAAAAATTATGAACGATGACACTGCAAAGTCCTAATTAAGGGAGATACAGACCAAAAGTATTAGCAGGACCAGTAAATATTTAATTTCTCTAAGGATATGATAATAATATTCAAAGGCTTGCTGCTTGCCGGAAGGATTATGACATTTCAGAGATGTCACAACTCGCAGCTATGAGTTGAATTGTGGTTGAATCAGTGAGAGTCTTCTGCTTTGCCCTCGCTAAAGCACATGAGGGCAGCATTTGCACCACTTGTTACATGTATCTACATCTCAGTTCTAGTGTGGTAGATTATTGATGTGCTGTGCCAATACACAATTTCAGTTCAGCATGCTAGATTATTGATGTGCTGTGCCAATACACAATTTCAGTTCAGCATTAACAGGATGGAGCAGCCATGCAAATTTGAGTTTCTCAACACCTTCTGTACAGAAATTATATAGATACAGACTGGTGAGATTCATAGTTTTGGGAAAGAATCTATCCTCGGGTGTCATGTTAAATTAATGTAGAGTGTCCAAACACAAATAATATTTTTAGATTAACTCAACCAAAATCAAAACACTTGAAATGAAGGTCTGTCACAGCCTCATGATCTTTAAAGTAATCGACAAATATAGTTATTTAAAAAAATTTATAGTGAAAATGAAACACGTATACCAAAAATATACTAGTCTCATATTTGATTATACTGAACCATACCTCAGAAACAGTTTGCCAAGCGACACATATGCACAATACTATTACTGGATGGATACATAGATAGATGTTTAATTTTTCCTGCATGTAGAATCATTAAGTCACCAGGGCAATACTCAACAATATATTTGAAGAAAATCCATTCTAGTCATACTCGGGCAGGCTTCCACGGCTAGGTTTGTTAAACTAAATTTCAGAACCAACACAACAACGCCTCTTGGACTACAGTATAAATGTTACTGTAACTGAGTTTAACAGGGCCACTGAAAGAAGAAAAAACACATTTAATAAAAGAGATAATTCCTCCTCCTATTGTTCAAATAAAGTTCAGAAATTTATGTAATATAAAACGAAGAGATCTTTCCTACTTATCGGTTGCTCCCCATTGACCGTTAGAGCGTGTTATTCCACATAATAGATCCTTCCCTACGATATATTACACCAGCAAGATTTTGTGAGTATGATGAGGTAATTTGGGATAGGGTAGAATTAATATTTTGTTCATATTTATCATTATCGGAAACTTTAAAAAAACAGTGTCAAACCCCTTCTGCGCTTATCTCAGTAATTAGCATATTCAAAACCAGACTATTGCTAATATTTAACAGAATAGCTTAATATAAACAAGCTGCAAGATCCAAACTCAAGAAAACTAATTTAACACGAAGACTTTTCAAAAGAGACGGAATTTAACAAGAAACTAACTTGTTAATGTAACGTTCTCAGAGAGCCAGGTATCCAAACCTATTCGGATTTTGGAAAATACTAACCTTAAAGAATCAACAACACAAAAAATTTAAATCTGTACCTGTAATTTGACTTCTCATCTAGCATTCTTTTGCGTTCAGCTTCTTCCCTGGAAGCTTCTAGCATCCGTCCCTTCAATTCCTTCCTCTGCCTCTGAAGGACGTGGCGTAGTCTTTCTACCTCTTTCTCAGCTGCATCTCGTTCTCTCAGAGCCCTTTCTCGGGTCTCATAGGCTTCAGAAGCGTGTCCTTTTTCCAGAGGCTCTTTAGCCTTGGCAACCTCGGCCACCTTTCCTTTGCTTCTGCCGTCATATCTCTTCCGTCCTTTGCCTTTAACTTCCTCCTCCTTCACATTTAAGCTTTTCGCTGCTGCCTCGGCTCCTTCTTGCAGACTGACGGCGATGCTAGGGCTGCCGTGAACGAGAATGTTTCTCTTAATTTTCTCCACAGTTTTCTCGGACTTTACTCTCTGCAGTAAGAAATTCCAAACGGGCAACATATTTCCCCTGCATATTTTCTTCAGATCTTCCGGCGATGGCAGGGGTTTGTTGGAAGATAAATATCGGCCGTGCGGTCGGTATCCCATTTCCTGCTGTAACCATTCCAGTATGGCCTCCGGCTGAGGAACGGAACCGCCTGGAGTCTGCATAGCCTAAACACTACAATCTTTAGATAAAAGTGGTCGAAAGTGAGCTCAAATTACTGTAAAGGCCTTCGGAAAATCGATCCGTCCTGCTTCGTAAGGCACTGAAGCTCGATCCGGGATATAAAAGTGCTGGTTCCGCCTGGATTTGGTCCCAAACTGTCCCGAATTAAAGACCTAGACAAAGCTCCAAACCCTAGACTGAGAGAATTACTCTGTGTCCAGTTGCAGCTGCAATGGCTGCTGCGGTGAGACGAGAGAATTGAGAGTCCCATGGACTCGGACCTTCAATCCATCGGGCGGATCGGAATTTTCTTCATCGTATCTGAAACCCTGGCTTCGTGCTTTTTCCAGCCACTGCGTTGATAAATCCCGTGCAATTTACGCTGCGCGACTAAAATAAACAATTTGGTGAAATATAATTCAAATATTCGCCCGAGGGACCGTTTAATGAATGCTTGGTTGCTTGTTAATTTTCCAAATTTCTGTCCGTTGATATGCTTGTTTCCTTCGTTCCTACTTTTGTTTTGTTTATGAGGGTAACGTCTATATTACTAGTGGGGTAAGTTTGTTTTCTTGTATTCCTAGCGATCGGCCATTCCCATCTAATCATTGCATCCATGGTGGTGAGGTCGTCCTAGGGCATGGTGGTGATACTTTGTCCAAGTTAGGTGGGTTGTCAAAGGTGCATATTTTCTCAACAATGTTTTATATCTATTACGTTGTCTCTCTTCTTTTCTTAACAAGAAAACATGTTCTGATCGATGAAAGAGAAATTGTGGATTGCTTTTTACTCATCCAAGTAACAAGATATGAGTTGAATTAGGCATAACCAGAAATAGACTTATACTAGACTTATACTTGTTGTGATTTCCAACTTAATTTGAGTCAATGTGTCCTACCAAGATAGACTTATCCCTAGCAAATTGATAAGTATTTTTAATAATCTTAAGGAATTTTCTCGTTGTCAACCAATGACTTTCCTTTGGCTCTCACATGTATTTCAAAACAATATTATAACAAAAGTGATATATGGTTTAGTGCAAGATAAATACAATAAACTACCAATACAACATTTATACAAAGTGCCATCAATCTTCAAAGATGTACAATTAGTAGTAAGTTTAAGTCCGCATTCAAAAGGATTAGGGCTAAGTGTATGATGTTCCATGTGAAACCTTTCAAAAGATCAAGAGCACACTTAAGTTGTGAGATGATAATGTCATTGTCGAGTTGTGAAATTTGTATCCCGACAAAGCAACGCAAAAAGCTCGAATTGGTCATTTCAAATGAGCTTATGCATTTCTTGTTTATGTCGTGGATCATGTTGATATAGTGGCTCGTTGGAATCAAATCATCTACTAAGACAAGTATCAAAGATTTCACCATTTACATGGTTTACATACAATTTTGGATCTAACTAGCATTGAATGAAACCACTACGCTACAAAATTTTGGGTGTTTTACCACCCAAAGAACATCCAATAAATCTCTCTACCCTAACACCCCATCAAAATGGTCGATTTTGCAAACAATGGTCTCAACGTTGCATGTTACACAATTCGTAATAAACCTCTTGCAGGATGACTTCTACAACACCAATTGTAACCTCTTAAATAATGTTTGAATAAATGTTTATTATGACATCTAGATATGCATATTTATGGGTGAAAATTATAACACCTCTGTTGAAGACATTAAGTCTTATGTTGGTAATCAAATCCCGCTAGCATGATTGGTTTTGAAGGGCTTTGTTTGTAGGGCAACCCATGTTCAAAACCCGTTGTAGTCAGGAGGAGACACCTAAAAAATCAAACCAACTAAGGGTTGGTGTGGCCCAAGCCAGGTGTGATCCTCGGGTGATTTTAACGGCTTAGATGCCCTTGAGTCATGGTTTCTTAGCCAAAGGCTAATCCAGCAAGTCCCATACACGCTAGCAAACAAAAAAGAAAAGTCTTGTGTTGGTACCAAATAAACATCCACGTGAATCATGTTAAGAAAAATAAATAAAATAGTAAATAATGATAATAATACCCAGTAATCATGGTGACACTTGACACATTCCCCGGATGGGGTGCCATCCAGCACATAGTGCACATGACTAACCACAGGGCATTATGAGCACCCGCCACTTGGCTCAC
>CBVK0102413273.1:0-26273 GCA_900067695.1 Picea abies | reverse complement strand
TGAATAACTCTTAGCGTTATCTTCCTCGCATTTGGCTGGATCCGACGGCTAACGGGTTTTTGACATTTCTTCTTGGAAACACTCCATCGTTCGATTCTATCCTTGTTAATCTCTTTTCATGATTCGAGACTTGGAGTGACCAAGAATTTGGCCTGAGCTCCAAGTTCACGATCCCTGAATTTATGAAATGATCCAACGGTTCAAACCAACCACGATCAATGATACTTTTTAGGTTTGAAACAATAATTGGTTGGTGCTAAATTAGAATGCATCATCTAGGTAATAATGTTGTGATATTTTAATAAGACATCTCATAACTATCCCAAAAACAAAGTTGTTGAAACATCTCAACTTATGCAATATTGGTACCTTCTTATAGAATTGATTTCTAATCTATTCTTCCAAATATGTTGTTTCTTTCTTAGTCAAAACATTCAATAGAATCATATTTAATTATATAATTACTCACATATTTAAATATATAATTACTCACATATTTAAATAACTTTGATATGAAATTTACAAAAACAATCATGGATCTAAAAGAGTAAACTTCCATACATTATTTGGATATTGTTTTTGCTCCACATTACTTCATAACATTGGCTGTCCCTATTTTATAATTTTTCTACATTATATTTGAAAAATATTTATAATATGTTTATGAGGGACTTATAGCCCATTAGCTTTACCAACATGGATATTTTCCAAAATTCAAATATTGGTCTCCATTCTCAATCTTATGTAGAGATATTTGTCTTCATAATGTCTCCAAGACTTATGTTCTTGGTTCACATACACATAAACAACTAGTTCTCAATGAAAACTACTTTGCAACACTAATTAGGATAGGTGGGATGGCTTGTTCTCTAGGGTAACATGCACACAAGAAACCAATTGAAATGCTAATAAAGACTAAGGTTGTACAAATACTCTTTCTCTTAGAACTTGTTAACGTCATAACCTCCATAACCCATCAAGTAGATAAAATAATATGTTTTTCTATGTAATAAAGGTCATCATTCGTAAATAAGCCCTATGTAAAAATCTAAACATGTCTAATGGAAGGAGAATTACTAGAAGGTTCTTCCTCTACAATGTTCTATATAAGATAGAAATAGTATAATTAAGGATAGAAATCATGGAAAAGGTTGCTTCGTGAATTCATTTGTGCTTTATCTTTTTTCTACTAGAGGTTTCACTCTCGAAGAGGCAAGTGAAATTTTCTCTCAATATAATAAAGGTATATTTCTAGACCAATTGTGTCATTGTGCTTACTATTTTTTTCTTTTTGCTAACATTTATGAACAAACTCATATTTATGTTTTTCATATTTCCTTTTGGTACCTTACAAGTGGTATCAGAGCACTTTCTTCTGCAAATTTTTAGAAACAGAATTTTCCTATCTAGATCCATCTATTGACATCTTTAAAGCACAATGATCTGTCATTCCATGGGTAAAGATATAGTTGGGGAAGAATACATACATGAAATACAAAAGGTTTCAAGTGGTTACTTGAAACACATGGTTTCACTAGGTTGGAAACCTCTATAACCCCTATTTGTACCCCTTCAAACAATATCACATTAGACAACACATGTACATGGACATTCACTCCCACATACCTTAGAGTATATAGGGAGTCCATAAGTCTCCTGAAAACAATTGTATATCTGTCACTCAACTGCCTAAATGTTATGGTGGCATCGTGAACAACACTCGGGAAGACTACTCTCACTTAGTTGGGCAATCGGTTAGTACAACTAAGGGTACGGTTGAGCCTCCTTAGTTAGAACCCTAAGATACAAGGTTGAATACTATTGTTGGACACCATCGGTATATCATAGGGATATAGCACAGGGAAATCCCTTTCCTATAGGAACTCTCAAAACTCTAACCCTTATTTCAAAAATAGAACAGAACAAAAACATAGTGGAAATTTTGCACATCCAATATGCACAACCCTGCTTTTGCATCTAGGGCATGAAATTTATACACAATTTTAACTATTAAGAATTTGGCCAATTATCTCACTGTATTATTATTTAAAAATAAGAATAACTCCATAGGATTAAAAAGGAATGAGTACAATGATCCCACTGAAAACCTTACTAGGGACATATCCCATTGGATTCTCATATTTGTATCGATTTTCGTGGTACCCCTTACTCACAAGACTTTTTTTTGTCGACCCACCCACCCTTCTTGGCACTCTTATTTTGGACCTATCCCACTATATTTCTCTCTTCACATTGATCACACTAATATCACTCTCTCATTATCCCTTTCGTATGGACCCACCAACCCTATTCTCTCCCACCTACCTACCAGATGGCCCTCAACCACAACCAAGATCTTGACCAACATCTCATTGCCTTGGGAAAGACCCATGGGAAGACCAAGAAAAATATCATTGATCTTAATTCAACTATTGCTACCATGGGAAGACCAAGAAAAATATCATTGATCTTAATTCAACTATTGCTACCATGAATTCCAATCTCTCCCAACTAGAAACCCTCTCTGCAACTGTGGACAATTTGACTGCAGTGATTAGTAAATCCCATGGTCCCGTCTCCTCTAAAATGCCTTCACACCAAAAGGGAGACAAGTCATTCTAGTAGATGGCCATTCATTCTAACCCCCTTGCTCATGACCAGTTTCTTTCCAAAGTTGAGGTGAATAAATTTGATGGCTCCGAACCCACGGGCTGGGTCACTCAAATGGAACATTATTTCTTCTTGCATGGCATGAATGATGATTTGATCAAACATCACGTCGATGTCCATTATTTGTATCCTCAATGTTGGAAATGTTGGAAATGAAACACGTCGATGTCCATTATTTGTATCCTCAATGTTGGAAATGTTGGAAATGAAATAAAAATTTTCACCAAGGGTATACTGCTTGGACCCAATTTATTGTATACCTTTATGAATTCTTTGACACACACACACACATCATTTGGGATAGTTGACCAAAAGTAAACAATATGGTATAATGGAATAATACATCACTAATTTTCAGCAATTATCTTTTTTCACTGAAGGCCTACATGACACCTTCCTCTATGAATGCTTTATTAGTGGCAATAAGGATGATATTAGAGCTTGTGTTCAAATGGCTCACCCACAGACCTAGATTGAAGATACTCATTATGAAAAAGAAGCAGAACAAGTAGTCTTTGATCAATTAATAAAAAATCTATCAGTTATCCCCCATTCCCGAATTGTCAATCCATCCCCTCCTTCCACTCCTCTTAAGATCGAAAAATTAGCCTCAAGAGAAATGGGTGAACACTAATTTAAGGGTATTTTCTAGAAATGTGATGAAAAACAAATTCAGGGTACAGATGTAAGGAGTAAAATATTTTTATGGCCCTTTATGAGGACATTTAAGAATAAGATGGTGATGTTTCCCTTTCTGAAGTGTTTCCCAAGATGATGATCATAGCCCGCCCTCTTATCAACCCAAAATTGAACCACTTATCTCCCTGAATGCTCTCACTAGTATCTCCACTTCCCAAACCCTTAAGTTATTTGGATATATGAAACAAAATAAATCATTATCCTTGCATACAGTGGAAACACCCATAATTTTATTCATGGTTGAATTTCTCAAGAGACCCTTTCCTATATATGTTCAGTGAATAACTTCCAAATCATGATTTCTAATGGAGGTTCCATGAAATGTGGGGGTCATTATGGAAATGTGCACCTGCAAATTGGCCATTATAAATTGAAATACTACATGTTTTATATTTATATGGGTGGTTGTGACATTGTTATGGGTGCTTAATTCTTATGCACACTAGGCCCCATCACCATGGACTTTATGGAATTATCCATGAGTTTCCAATATGATGGATAATAGTATCGTTTACAAGGAATCATAGCAGGTTCCCTAGAGATTATGAGTTCACCTTGAATGGAGAAACTCCTCAAAAAATCTCATTCCGACATTTCTTCCCAAATCCATTCCATTCTAGTAGTTGAGACTCCCTCACACACTATTCATCAAATCGTACATTTTCTCCTCTACAAAAACAATCTATTTTTTACCATCCCCAAGGAATCCCACTTTCCCATGTCTCCCATGATCATTCCATTCCACGTGTCCCTAGTATTATTCCTCCCAATGCTCTCCCTTATCATCTTCTATTTTCCCAAAAAAATGAAAATTGAAAAAATTGTTCAAGAATTGTTAACCATGGGGGTCATCCATCCTAGTAAAAGCCTTTATTATTCTCCTCTCATCATGGTAATCAAGAAAGAAGGAACATGGAATATATGCCCTAATTTTTGAGCCCTCAATAAAATTACCATCAATGATAAATTTCCCATTCCCATCATAGATGACCTTTTGGATGAACTGAGTAGTGCTCAATTCATTGCCAAACTTGACCTACATTTGGGCTTCCACTAGATACACATGAAGGAGGATCATATTCCCAAAACTTCCTTTCATACCATGAATTATGTGATGAGTTCTTGGTCATTCCCTTCATCCTATGTAATGCATCGTCCACTTTCCAAAGCCTCATAAATCATATCTTCCATCCTTTCCTCCTGAGGTTTGTACTGGTATTCTTTGATGATATCCTCATTTATATTAAAACCTTGCAAGCCCATGTTTCCCATGTGGATCAAGTCTTACATTTACTCTCTCAACACCAACTCTTTCTCAAACAATCTAAATGTTCCTTTGAAGCCTTTGAAGTAGAGTTCACGGGCCATGTTATTGGTAAGGATGGTGTCAGACATGTGGGTCCTAAGAAAATTAAAGTTATGAAGGATTGGCCCTATCCTAATATTATTAAAAGTCTAATAGGTTTATTGGGATTAACAGGATATTATCACAAGTTTTCTCACAACTATGCCAAAATGTAGCCCCCTCACTGCTCTCCTTAAAAAAAATGTTTTTATTTGGAGTACGAACTCTAATCAATCCTTCATATGGGCCCCAATATTTTATATCTAAAAGTCCCATCATATGTTAAGCCCTAAATAGTGGCACATTACCCCTTAATTGGGGCATATTACATTTGTAATGTTATTTTATTTTTGTCATCTTGGGTCCATTAGTTGTAATTTTATGGTTCTTAACATAATAGATACAATTTTGACCATGATACACCTAAGAACCTACTTTAATTGACCATGTTTAATAGTAATTATGGATATTATTGTATGTTGTCTAATGAATAGTTTTGAGGATGGAATTTAATGAGTAATGGTACATTTTTTTTATCTAATATCCATGATGAAGTGTATGTATAGAACCAATTAAGCATGTTGAACTATCCATGAGAAGATAAATACCCCAACATAGGGAGGGAAATAAGGACCTTGTCCCCCACCTACCTCCATATGCACTTCCACTGCATTGATGCCCACTATCTGTAAACTTAATCTTGAAAGCTCTTAAGGATAACCAATATACTGAAGGAGGATGCACTTCCCCATATTTTCTCTGTATTTCAACAACTTAGGAAAAGTTCTAGTTGCATAAATAGACATCCAATGTGAAGAAAAGGAAGAGGAAAAACATAGATCTAAATATTGCATTCTAGTTTTGTTGAGAATCTTCTATGACTTGGAGATTTTTTTCCTAATGTAATAGTTAATATTGATTAATAAAGATGTTTTTCATTCCATCTCAATATATTTTTTCATAGATTCCTTGTGCTACTTGGCTAGGAACCGAGGGCTCAAGGACCCTCTTTGTATTATTTTCTTTATTTTTCATGTTCTTGCGGTGCATTTCATTTTCTTAATCCTTCTTAAAGAATTAGATATCTATGCACCCAAATTCTAACTATAGTTTTTCACCCATACTTTAGCTACTAGTAACTCACAATTTTTAGCATGTTTTATGTATAAGTGGTTACAATTCCATTGGAGTTCTCAAGAGAATATTTTCAGGGCTATGAAACTCACCTACACCTTATTGTGTCATGGTTTGTCTTTCTTGGAAAAATTAGGAGCTTTGCTATAAAGGTTTCTTGTACTTGCACATACATTATCTCTTTAAATCCATTGTGCTCTTTAAATGACATGCCTTTCCAACAACAAGGAATTTTATCTTTCCTAAAACATATGAAAGGATTAAGCATTCATTTTTTGGGGACGGTATGAACCAGGAAATATGCATTTATATGGAAAAATGCAAAATTTTTCAATGCAAAAAGGGAGAAACAATCAAAATTCCAGGCACACTACAACCTTATTCCACCTGTTATATGGATAGATATCTCTATGTATTTAATTATCGGATTACCCAAATATAGCAATAAATCAATGATCATAGTTGTAGTCGACCACCTTTCCAAATATGTTAATTTTTGTGCCCTAAAACACCAATTCCACTGTGGCTCAAGTTTTTATGGACACTATCTTCAAATTCCATGGCATGCCCGATTCTAGTCTCTGACTATGATCCAATTTTCACAAGCAAATTTTGACAAGAATTATTCAAGCTCCAGTCCACCCAATTGCATCTGAACACTACCTATCATCGCCACACTAATGATCATACCTAAGTGGTCAATAAGTTCTTGGAAACCTATTTGTGGTTCTTCACATCCGAACAATAATCTTAATGGGCTCAGTAGTTACTACTAGCTTAATTGTAGTACAATACATCTTACGGTGGTGCTACTCACATGAATCCATTTGATGCAATGTATGGTCAAAATATCCCCTCTATATTATCTTATATGTTCGTGTCTCAAGGTAGAAAAATCTGAGATGAAATTATATGTACTCTCAAAGAAAGTTTTGTCCTAGCTCAAAATGGCATGAACCAACAATCTAATGAGTGTCGCTTTGAATGACAATTTTCTTAAGGGGATCAAGTGTTTCTTCATCTACAAACTTATAATAAAACTTCCCTCAAAGAAAATCACTTCAAAAAACATGCTCCATAGTTTTATGGCACTTATACAATCCTCAAACGAGTAGGGACCATGACTTACAAGTTAGGCTTTCCCAGTAACTCTAATCTCCATATAGTTTTTCATGTGTTTTTCTTAAATAATAGGTTTGGAACTAAGTGCTAGATTCAAAACAGTATTCCATAATTGGATGTAGAAGGATCGTTTTGGTTGTTTTCATAAGAAAATAGTCATCTCCATCGACACATATTTATCAAAGTTTTAGTATAGTGAAAGGATACACAACTAGAGGATGCCACTGGGAGCAAACCACCATTCTCCAACAATTTTATTCTTTAAGGGGGAGGGAATTTAGGGTCCTAACCACCATTCTCCAACAATTCCCACATCTGACACCTTGAGAACAAGGTTATTCTTTAAGGGGGAGGGAATTTAGGGTCCTAACGTCCCTAATGCCTCAAGTAGATAGAATAATATGTTTCTCTATGTAATAAAGGTCATCCTTGGTAAATAAGAGCTATGTAATAATGTGAACACTCTAATTTAAGAATAATTACTAGAAGGCTCTTCCTCTCGAAAGTTCTTCCTATAGAATGTTCTCTAAAAGATAGAAAAGAAGCGTGAACAATGTTTCTTTATGGATTCATTTGTACTTGAGCTTGCTATATACTAGAGGTTTCCCCCACAATGAGGTAGGTGAACTTTTCTCTTGAGACAATAAGGGTATCATTTATGGATCAATTGTGTCATTGTGTTTACTATTTTATTCTTTGTGCTAACATTTGTGAGTAAACTTGTATTTTTTCTATGAATAATATTTACTTCCTTAATGAAATCAGTACAACTCCATCGGTACAACTCCTTTGCAAATTATTTCCAAACTGAACCAAATCTCTCAAAATCCTCAAGGGTGAGATGACATCATGGTTGGGTGTTTGTTCTATATTGCAATTCTCCATTTCTAGGTCGATCATGTCACATACAATAGTATTGTAAGGTGCAACCAACTCAAATGAAAATATTGATAGCAACCCAAAGCTAATATGTGTGTTGTGCACAATCTTTGGAACAAACTCCTTTAAGGAAAACAATCCTTCCCAACTATATAAAGAGTACTTTCTCATTCAAATTCAAACTTGACCTATATATGTATTCATCTAAATTGTGGAAACCACCAACTATATAAAGAGTACTTTCTCATTCAAATTCAAACTTGACCTATATATGTATTCATCTAAATTGTGGAAACCAGATACAAACATTGCTTACACATATAACATACTCCAACGATCCTATTCTCTTGATGAGAAACTTAACAACTCTATCACGACTCAACTAAACAACCAACATTTCAATCATCATCAACCTCTAGGGAAAAAACTTACTCCTTGGTAGCGGTATAACCCTCAAATGCCAATTCAACAAAGAATACTGTATGGGTTGGCAGTTATCCAAAGCATATCTATGAAATGTTAATTGATGAAAACCATTTAAAAAAGGAGTAGGCTAATTCAGAAGCAAACAGATCTGTTTATCTGGCCAGATTTCAGGGATAGTCTGAGTTTTGCATTGATCAAAGTTTCATGTATTTCAAAACCTTAACCCAGGAGTTTTTCCCATTTTAAACCAACCGAGATGCTAAAAAAATCAATCAAAATTCTGGATTAACTAGAAATTTAAAAGCAGGCCCTAGAATACCTACAGAAAAATTAACTCAAAAGGAAAATTCCTCCCGAATTAATCCACTCCTTTATGAAATGGCTTACTATGGAAAACCTATGAGAAAAAGCTTCATTAAAAGAATGAGACAAATTCACCTCATGCCAAACACATTGAATTTGGATACAGCCAAAACAAAGAAGATTCATAAGTGCGAAATCAATGAGAAAATAGAAAACTCATAAAGAACTTCAATTTGATAATACAGTGAAGAGCCAATGCCTTTATAGTTTAATTAAAAATTGTAATGGTTGTTTTTCTACCCAGAAAGCAAGTAGGCTCCAACAGAGAAGTTACACGAATTTTAAAGGAATTGGCAAGTGGCAAGAAATTGTAATGTATGGCCTAGTTTTCCGGAAAAGCGTTGTGATTTTCTTGTAGGAGAGGTATATGACTTTATTCCTCCTTCATCCATCGAGTAAGAATGATATAAACGTCCAATGATCCAGAACTAGCATGTGCTGCTATTGTATTTTGTTGTTGCTATATATAAGAACATTTTTTTGCTTGTGAATGTGTAGCATTTCGATGGATATGAGAGTGCAGGGAACTATTCGTTAATGCACATGATTATGGCTATTGAGAAACGACATTTTGAACCATAGATTTAAAATTCCCACTAATTCAATGTAATTACGATTAAACAATGCCAGAATATATATAAGAAATACACACAATAAACAACAAAATTAGTCATAATGATTTTATTCTAAATTCTAGAAGGCTAAAAGAAAAAACAAGCTTTCAATGGTTGCGCAGTTTTTTATTTTGGTTATTTCTAGTTATAATGCAGTTCATGAATCTCTTGGCCAACAAAAATACTGTTATAGCTCAAACTCTTGCTAGAAGGAAAAGATCCTAATCTTAATGGCTGATCCTAACCTTAATGGGAGATCTTAGAGGAAACTATTAAGCAAGCCACCCACCCTTGTCTTGCCTCTCACTTTAAACTAAGAAGATGATGTTTCCTACTCTTATACGTGAAAATCAACCAAGCCTAATGGTTGTCACATGGGAATGTTATGAGCTTGAATTAATTAATAATGTATTTAACCCAACAATCCATTTTATCATAAATAATTATGAATTAGGTGTGATGCAAAGAGTACAAATTGATTACTTTGTCTCAATCCAAAATGTGCCAAATCGCTATGTGACACAATTTTAAATTATTACCATAAGTTAACCATATAGGGAAATAACAACACGCGATGGAAAATGAAAAGTAAATAAGGTAGTTTGATGTGGAGAAGTGTTGGTTTAATTACTTCATAGCATATAACAATGATCAAGTGCTAGATCCCAGAGTTACAATATATGAGCTTATGCATCAAATGTGTTGGAGATTAAAAGTAAAATTCAACCATAAGAAATTAGCACTGACATTCTTCAATGAGATACTACCATCCACCAATGTGTTGTACAGGATGTTGTTTCAAAACGCAGATTGTTGCAAGTAAGTTTAACAAATTAAACTTGTAAAAGAATGCAATCATTCACTTATCCATCCAAGAGAATTAATTATGATTTAACTTGTCAATTGATGTGCAGAAATATTAGCAATTGTTTACCTTGAAAGCATAACCAGTTCCAGATTGTAGATTTATTTAAATCAACATTCACTTCCAACAAGATATTATAGCATGAAACATAAAAAATCTTAGATTATGTCCCTTATATAACATAATTAGCAATGTTATTGCCTGAACGGATCTTAGGTTGTATTATTATGAATTAGCAATGTTATTGCCTGAACGGATCTTAGGTTGTATTATTATGTGGAGTGAATTCCTTAACACAGTAATACCAAGCTGCTATTCTCAGATTTAGATATTTGTCTTCAAGTAATTAAAACAACCAAGGCATTTCAAAGGAAAATGAATCAAACTGGTGTCGCAGAATCAAATGTGTTTGACTGAGATTATCATACATGAACCATCATTGA
The DNA here is from genome assembly GCA_900067695.1 of Picea abies. Classification (NCBI taxonomy): domain Eukaryota; kingdom Viridiplantae; phylum Streptophyta; class Pinopsida; order Pinales; family Pinaceae; genus Picea; species Picea abies. The sequence goes on along the minus strand of CBVK0102413273.1, from coordinate 15,713 downwards.
ATTTAGAAGTGTGTGAACAATGTGATTATGATAAGTTTCTCAGACTATCACAACCACAAATCCATTCTTAACATGTTGCATCCACGCATCAAGAAAAACTTCTAACTCGGTTGTTAAACCCTCATCAAGAAAATATATCGGCTTTGAATTTTAATGTAACTAGACTAAATTCATATTTTTTGGCTAAGTGTGCTAGATTTACTTAAACCCAGAATTGTTCCGGGCCAACAAAACTCAACATTGAACTTATATAGTAAGTCGTTCACCCTTCTAGTGCATCGATTCAATCTGCTAGTGAGTGTAGACCATAGATTAGCTTAACATTGGTGAGACTCAAAGTCAATTGATCTCTTAAAATAACAATTTTCAGTAGTGGCGAAACATAAAATCATCAATTTTTTTGGCTCACAAAGTATCGATCCACTCTTGTGTGATAACAATGTAAATTTCCATTATGTCTCTTGTGTGATAACAATGTAAATTTGCCTTATGTCAAAGTGAAATATGAAGAATTTTCAATTTAAACCCTCTAATGCTAAGTAGTTCTAGCAATGAAAGAACTATGAACAAGAACAAATCCTCAATTGTTCATCATTGTAGGGTATCGATTGAGTTGATTACAAAATTTAGGTGCTAGAACTATTAACTCATGTGAAATGAAACCCTTTAGATCTCACAAAATTTCTCTTAAATTATATGTTATTGTCAATGAAGCGAAATAACAGCAAATCCATGCAAACGAAATAATTTCAATGAAAATTCAAGTGAACAACTAGATCTATAAAATTATTATCCTAAATAACTTGAAAAAATGATTACAATGTGGATCTATAAAATTATTATCCTAAATAACTTGAAAAAATGATTACAATGTGAATTTAACAATGGAACCTAAAAAAACCTAGATTGTAATGAAAACTAAGTAAAGGGGAAAATGAAAAGTTATAGCTGAAAAAAAAAAGGGAAAGACCAATGCTCATTGCTTACCCCACTTGGGCTATGGGGAACACTAGGTTTAGCTTTAGTGTTTGTTCATGTATCTCAAGAGTTGAAGTTACAAACACCATTAAATGATCTCCTTGTGAGCTTCAAGTAAAACACTTGAATCTCTACCAACGACTAAGGGAGACTAGGTCTATAAAAATATAATATAAGTACTACAAGATAAACTTCAACCTAGTCTAAAGCAAGAGGGTACAATCCTATGATGCCCATGCCCAATGNNNNACTAAGGGAGACTAGGTCTATAAAAATATAATATAAGTACTACAAGATAAACTTCAAACCTAGTCTAAAGCAAGAGGGTACAATCCTATGATGCCCATGCCCAATGCATTAAAAATAATCTTAAATGATCACAAGAAATTAAACAAATAGATCTATATATCAATTTCCTTCTCAATATGGCATGGTATCTTTTGTGATCCTATAGTAGCTCCTTCCTTCTAGAATACTTGCAATAATAAATGTCTCCAAAATACCTTTGCAAACAATTCTCAAGTAAGACAATACTTCAAAATATTTTGGAAAATCAAAACTACTTTCTTCTGATTATTTTCCAACAAGTTTTTTTTTTCAACATATTTCTTTTTTGTTTGTTTGTTATAAATGATTGTCACTTGTATGGCCAACACTTCAACTGTTGACTAAGAAACCACAACCCAGGGGAATCTAGGCATTCAAAATCATAACCAGGGGATTCCACATCAACCCTTAACATGGATGGATTTTTGGGTGTCTCCTCTCGACTACACACACCGTAAGGGTATTGAACTCGAGTCGCCTAGCAAACAAAACCCACACCTTAATATCCACTCCTTAACCTGTTGAACTAGTCAGAATTGGCTTATTTTCCACCAAGTTACAAATGAGTGAGGTGTTATTCATATAGAAGAAGAGAAAAAAAACCTCATGAATACAAAATGATAAATCTCTAACCTGATATCCCAAGAATAGTCACTCTCCAACAATCGAGAAAGGATATGGTCAAAATACAATAGAATAATGTGGTATAACCAATACAACTCCTCACAAATGTGGGGTTCCTCCAAAATCATACCCAAAACCGCTTCTAGAAAATGTGGATGGTCCAAAAGAAAGTGTACAGATGTGGAATAAAGAAGTGGGACATCACGTGCAAAAAAATTGGAAATAATTTTCTTGTGGAAGATTTAAAAACACCATAAATATGTAAAAAAAAATATCCAATTTTATATGATGACCACATTTTAGAAATCCCATGGGCATGTTACTTCTAATGGGGTTGATCTAGTAGAATTTTTGAAACTTTCTCAAAAGATAACTACTCCTAAATATGGCCACCATCAAAACATATTCTCTAACTACCTCAACAACCTCAAGAAATGGTCCAAATGAATGTAACAACCTCTCAACTAACTCCAATCACAATAACTACCTCATACATGTGGAAAAAAAGGTATAACAAACTCAAAAAATCCACATGTGTGAGAACATTCCTCCAAGAGGACAAGTCAACACTCAAAAGTTGATCTAGATTGCATGACTCATGATGTGAAATCCTTGTCACATTGTCCAATAGATTGTGAGAGATCCCATAAATATAAATGTATCCCAATGTAGATACAAAAATACTAATGTATTATCACAGATCCCAAGAAACATGGCATGGATCCCAATGTGTGTGTGTGTGTGTGTGTGTTCATATATTTGTATGTTGGTATGCAAATTGCAAGGTAGTATCAAACATCCTAAAGAAAGTACAAAAATATTGGGGCATAGTATATGGATCGTAAGGCATAGATTCCACCCCCAATGTAAGTGCACAAATTCCAATGAAAGGCATCCACCTATAGTAGTGAGTCAAATTACAATAGAATAATGTGGGCTAGATACTAAAACTCCTAAAAAATGTTGGTGGCCTCCAAAACCATGGCAAAAACCATCTCTAGCAAATAAATATGGTCCAAAAGCAAGTGCACCCTCCAAAAAGTTCTCTAACCACCCACATGTGTGGAATCAAGAAGCGGGACATCACATGGTCACAATGTGATGACAATTTTCTTATGGTGGATTTAAAATAACCATTAATATGTCAATTTTTTTCTATTATTACCACATTTAGGAATCCCATGGCCATTTTTCATCTAATGGTGTTGATTTGATGAAATACTTAGCACTTTGTTAAAGGATAATTGCCCCTAAAGCTAGAAATCCTCAAAATTTATGTTCTAACTACCTCAACAACCTCAATAAATGGTGCAAATAAATATAACAACTTATCAATTAACTCCAATCACCATAACTATCTCACACATTTAGACAAAAAGGTATTAAAAACTCAACAAATCCATACATGTGTGAATATTCCTCCAAGAAGACAAGTGTGCCATCAAAATATGATCTAGGTGGCATGCACGATAATGTGGACTCCCTCTAATACTATGTCATAAATATCATTGTAGTGAAATGTATCTCATAAATATAGACATATCCCAATGAAGATACATGGATACCAATGTACTGTAATAGATGCTAAGAAAAATGGTGTAGATCCTAATGTAGTTATATATGTTTGTATGATGGTAAACAAATCCCAAGAAAGTATCACAGATCTGGAGCAAGTAAAAAAATATTAGAGAATATTATATGGATGGTAAGGCATAGGTTCCCCCAATACAAGTGCACAGATTCCAAAGCAAGGAACCCGCATATAGTAGTGATTCATGCCTTGGTATACATGCCACTAGGTAGTAAACATACAAATTCTTTTCTCTAACTTCTTAATAACTCATTTAACTTTTACACTTAGGGATATGTTCAACCATGGAAGGAAAAACATTAACATGTATTACATGTGACACTCCTAAGATCAAGAAGTATGTCCTAGATTTCTAAGTTAAACATGGGTAAAGTGATGAATAATTTATGGAAGGGGGAGGGGAAAGTTCATGATTATAATTTCATAGTCATATATGATGTATAGGTATTATTTAGCTAGCTTTTAAGAGATAAGAGTCTTTATTTACTTCCATGATTCCCTTCATGAGGGTGCGCTAGGCTTAGAGTTTCCACCTCGACACTTAGTTTTACTACCTATTTTATTTGTCGTTTTATTTTGTATTTCTTTCTTTTTTTGAAGTACCATTTGATTTCTTAGTCCTTTTATCTTTGGATATGCATTATTAAACATGAGACTTAGGAGTAAATATATTTTATTTAAGTGGTATATCTCCAACATTATTGTTCTTGGATTTTAATTTTTTTTTTCAGTGCAACTACCTCAATCATTTTCACTCTTTGACATTGAAGGATATTACACACGAATATTCATTACATTTACTAGGACCTAGATGGATGAATTATGACAAGTTAACCATGAGAAATAAAATGTGATATATGGAATGTAAGTGAAAGAAAAATATGGAAAATGTTAAGTATCCTTGGGATATGAAGTACACTACATTGTTCCTAGTCCTCAAGTAGTACAACTTGACTAAGGAGGTGGAAACATTTGTCTAGAAGAAAACTATGACCCACCATTGTATTTTATAAAAGAAAAGGTAAAAATTTAAAGTGTTAAGATACATTATTAGATCATACCAATGTCAATCACGTTCACAATCCACATAGGAAACATTAACATTATGTCTAAGTAGGAAACCCATACACATAATCATATCACAACAAGTGGAGTAAACAATTTAAACTGAGAGAGCATAAGATCATGTGTGTGAAATAATAAGTTGATATATCATCTAAGGTGTATGAGATAGGAGTTGATATACCATGGCGATGGTATTTGAAAGAAATTAGGATAACTTATGTGAGGTGAGATCATCATATGTATAGAGGATAATTGGAAGAACAAGTCTAAATTTGGATTACATGAGAAAGCGATCACATGCAAGATATAACACCACACCCTTGAGATGTTGTATCTAGAAGTAGTTACCCCTAAAGGGGAAACATATGGCTCCTATTCAAGAACATGCACTCTTAAAGTAAAAGTGTACGAAAACACTACAATATCATACAAACCTATGATCTAAACATTATTTTTCAAAGTATTAGTAACAAATGAACAAGGTGAATCTACCACCCTGGTAAATCACTATCTATATCAAATGACTATTTTGCAAAAAAAAATAAAAATCTAAACATGTAAATAAATCATGTGACTACTATAAGTCAATGCTTGAAAGGAAAGTATTCTAAAGCAATAAAATGCATGAAAATAAAATCAAGCACTCAAAGAAAGCAATGCATGAAAGTAAACACATACAAATGAAAGAAAGTGATGTAAGCAGGTGCACAAATGAAATAACTGACTAATTGAAAGATCTTATTATTTCATATCCTAATGGGATAAATGAGCACTATGTATGTTACATGAAGTCATATAGCCATTGCAACCTCATGGTGAGGTCATGAACATCACAAGACTTTCCCTTGTACTTGGTTATGAACTAAAACAAGAATACATCAACCACCCTATGGATATAGAAAAGGAATCTTCATTACTCTCAGGCTCAAAAATAAAGTATGATCACAATCATGAAGCATGATCAAGTATGATAAGAATGATGAAGTATAGTCAAAACTAAGGTTCTATATCTATTAAATCCTGTGAAATGAAACCCTTTAGATCTAAGAAAAATTCTCTTAAATGATATATTATTGTTCACCAAGAGCAGCAATGGAAGACCGATGAAATATATAAACTATATAAATGAAGTCATTTGAAAAGAATATTCAAGTTAAGAAATAGATCTAGAATAATCTTACACTAATTAACTTAAAAGAGGATTACAATCTAGATCTAACAATGAAACTTCAAAACCATGGATTGAAATGAAAACCAACTAAAGAGGAAAATTAAAAGTTGTGGTTGAAAGAATAAAGGAAACGACAAATGCCTACCCCGCTCAAGCTATGGGGAACACTTGATCTAACTTCATTGTTTTATTCATGTATCTTAAGTGTTGAGGTCACAAGCACCATTAAAGGATTTTGTTGTGAGATTCAACTAAGACACTTGAATCACTACTAGAAACTAAGATAGATTACTCCTATAATAGTCCAATCAAAGTACTACAAGATGAAAATCAAACCTAGTCTAAAACAAGAGAGTAGAATCGTACGATGTACATAATCAATGCATTAAATATAATCTTAAATGATCACAAGGAATGAAGAAAGTATAAATACACCTCAATTTCCTTCTCAACATGACATGTTCTCTTATATGATCATACAATGGATCCTTCCTCCTAGAATAACTTCCATAACAAATGTCTCCCAAATATCCCTTCAACAAAATCATGAAGAAAGACAATACTTCACACCAATTTGGAAAAGAAAGAATAATTTCTTCCAATTATTTTTCAACAAGTTAGAAATGAGAGAGGTGGTCTTTATATAGGGAAAGATCATAACAACCTCATGAGTAAAAACTGATATACCTCTAACCTCCTAGCCAAAAAATAGCCATTATCCAACAAACTAGAGATGATATGGTCAAAATACAATATAATAATGTGGGATAGACAAAAATACTCTTCAAAAATGTGGGTGGCCTCCAAAACCATGGTAAAAAACACCTCTACTAAATGAACATGGTCCAAAATAAAGTGTTCCCTCCAAAAGTTTCTCTAACCACCCACATGTGCAAAATCAAGAAGTGGTATGTCACTCATAGAAGATTTAAAAACAACATAACCATGTCAATTTTTCCTAATTTATTATTATTACCACATTTAGAAAATACCATGGGCATTTCATATAATGGTGTTGATTTGTCATAATTTTGGGCAATCTATCAAAACATAACCACCCCTAAATCTAACTATCTTTAAAATATGTTCTCTAACTACCTCAAAAACCTCAAGAAATGGTTCAAATGAGTGTAACAAACTCTCAGCTAACTCCAACCAACATAACTACTTCACACATGTGGACAAAAAGGTTAAAAAAGGCAAAAACATATGCATGTGTGGGAATATTTCTCCGAGAAGACAAGTGCACTCTCAAAAGATGATCTAGGTGGCATGCACGATGACGTGGGTACCCAGTCACACTATTGAATCCATTGTCATGTATCCCAATACAATAACATATATCCAAATTAATGTAGACATATCCCAACATTGATACACATATACTAATGTAGTGTCGTAGATCCCAAGAAAAAAGGCTTAGATATATATGTTTATATGCTAGTACACAAATCCCAAAGTAGTTGATAGATCCCAATGCAATGTCATGGATCCTAGATCAAATACAAAAATAATGAGGTATAATAAATGGATACCAACTCCTAGATACCACCCATGATGCAAGTACATGGATCCCAATGCAAGGCATCCACCTATAGTAGTAAGTCATGCCTCGATATACATGCCATTAGGTAGTAAACATATAAATGTTTTCGTCTAACTTCTCAATGACTCATTTAACATTTACAATTTAGATTAAATTCAGCCATTGTGGGGATAACATTAAACTCTACTACATATGAATAATGACACTCCTAAAACCAAGAAGTGTGTCCTAGATTTATAAGTTAGAAGTAGGTAATGTTATTAATAATTTATGGAATGGAATGGGGAAACTTCATGAATAAACTATGATAGTCATACATGATGTGTAGGTCTTCTTTGACTAGATTTCAAGATCTAGGGTTATTTATTTACTTCCATCATGGCCTTCATGAGGGTGTAATAGGCTTAGAGTTATCATCTCAACACTTTGTATAGCTACTTGCTTTTTTATTTACCCTTTTATTCTGTATTTCTTTGTTTATTTGAAGTACACATTGATTTCTTTGTTCTTTTTTCTTTGAATACAAATTATTAAGCATATGACTTATGAGTAAGGGCATTTTATTTAGGTGGTATATCTCTATCATTATTATTTGTGTATTTTAAATACTTTTATAGCTGTAACTACCTCAAGCACTTTTATTCTTTGACTTTGAAGGATCTTACACATAGGCCTTCATTTCTTTGCATAAGACCCAAATGGATGACTTATGAAAATTTAAGCATGTGAAGGAAAATATGATATATGGAATGTAATTGAAAGGGAAATATGGAAAATGTTAAATATGGTTGGGATATGAAGTATGCTACATTCTACCTAGTTTTCTAGTAGTACAACCTAACTCAACAGGAGACATCACTTATCTAGAAGAAAACTATGACCCACCATGGTATTCCTTAAAAAAAATAAAAAATTTAGAATGTCATGATACATTATCAGATAACATCAATTCCAACCATGTTCACTGTAACTTGCTTAGTAAACATTAATGCTATGTCTAAGAATAAAATCCATACGCAAAATCATAGCACAACAACTGAAGTAAAAAATATAATTGAGATAACAATACATCATGTGTGTGAAATAACTATGTACCATATGTAAGTGCATGTGTCATATGAGGTGTATGAGATATGAGATGATATACCATGTTTGAGGCATTTGAAATAACTAAGGAAAACTAATGTGAGGTGAAATCATCATATGCCTAGAGGATAACTAGAAGAACAAGTTTGAGTCTGGGTGGCATGTGCAGGAGAACTCATGGAACGCCTCACCTTGATAGGGTGGATATAGAAGTAGTTACCCATAAATGGGAAACAATCCCTTTGAGTCTCAAGTTACAAAAATATATAAGAGATTTGGAGAGTAGTGGGGAGGCCAAGAGAATGACCTTTCATTTCCCATTTCTCTCTCTCTTTTCCTCTCATTTCCTTTTCATTTTTTTATAAATTGCATTTTCCTTTATGTTTTATGTAACATTCATTAATTGTTTAACTACAATTGTAAATAATAAGTCTTATGACCATTCATTTTTTTTCAGATCCATTTCAGCGTACACCTCCCCACTACGAATATTTTTGGTCTCCAAAATATTTGAAGGAAGCCATGCTCTAGATCAATGTGCCTTTTTTCTACTTCTTTCGAACATGTCTCTATCTCTGGCTCGTAGCTACAACTCAACCTATAACTCACAAATTTTCATATTGGCTCTAGTTCTAGTTATTAATCTATCTCTAATTTATATATTTCTTATTCCCACATTGAAAATGTCTACTTAATGACTCAAATCTAAGAAATATCCATATATGAACCCTTAAATCAGAATACATTCCCGTCTTCAACATGTAAGAATATTTAATTATCATACTTAGAGATAGTCTATATTAGCAGTCAATGTGTTATCACACAAAGCAACATGAATGTAGGCTATCAGGTGCAGTCTGCAATGATCGAGATCCCCTGTGCAGGTTCGATGTGGTGCTATCTCTAAGTGAAGATGGAAGGAATCCAAGGTTAGAAGGCGGGTAAAAGTTTGGCAGGGGCTATAAAATAGTCGGCATGCTTAGATCTCAGGTCCCTTTCAGATCTACAGTCCTAGATCATTTCAGGACCACAACATGTGTGGACGTTAAAATTTGAAGGGTGGGACAGAATCCAAACCACTATTTTGCAGGGTGGGGACATGGAAATCAATCCTAGATCATTTCAGGACCACAACATGTGTGGACGTTAAAATTTGAAGGGTGGGACAGAATCCAAACCACTATTTTGCAGGGTGGGGACATGGAAATCAATGTTGCATTTCAGGCTCAAAAGCAGTGTGGGCCTAAACCACTTCTTGCGACCCCAAAATGCACATGCGCATATGGCTCCCTATCCAATATTGAAAGGTGGTCACCTGATAGTCATCACGCTGCGCTCCAATACCAAGGAGGGGTCAGCCAACGAACGAGGATTGAATTTTGCAACCATCTTCTTATTCAATGCCAAATCCAATTGCGATAGGTGGTCTTCTTCTAGTCATCCAACCACGCTCCAATACTGATGAATATCTAATCAATGAAGTAGGTATTGGTAGATGAAACCTCATCTCAACCCATAAATGGAAAGCATGGAAATTATGGTTGTGTAGAAAGAGTTGTTAGCCCAAGCTACAACTGTGGACAGTTTTCCTATAGGCCCATACTGAACCAGGTTTGTGTCTGACAAAAGGAAACACACAGAGTATGACAGAAGGTTGCACATACACAAAGCTTTGATTGAGATTCCCAGATCACACCCTAGGAAATTGTGGAATTATTTGAGTATAAGTAGATTAGTTTGATATTTTATTATGGTGGTCAAATGGTTGAGCATAGCTCCCTACTATTTAATTATTTTTTTTGCCAGAACTGTTCTCTGGTTATGTATCAGAATTGAGACTTTCACATTAATAAAAGTCAACTTTTTTCATCTCTTTCTGTAAATTGTGTTGAAACATTCGAGCATGGAGGATCCAATCGAGGGTTGTAGTGGTATTGCAATGTAGGTTTGATTATAATGTTGATGTGACCTATTTCGGTCATTTCCCATTGTTATCTTATTTCCCCTTATAATGAAATGCTCGTGCATGGAGGATCCAAATGATTTTTTGTAGTCGTATGATAATGTAGATTTGATTATTATGTTGCTGTGACATATTTCAGTGTCTAAAACTTGAGTTCATGAGTGCTCTTGAACCTGTGTTTTTCTTCACCAAGATGATTGAAGGTCGGATGCTCATGGTAGACTTGTTCACCTCTCTCACTAAGTCTTCCTTCTGCTCACCCTTAAACTCAAACCACTGTCTGAATTTAATGAGGACCTCATTTCCCTATGCATTTCTTGTCTAGTTTCTATGTTAAATCATTCCTGTACTTAGTTTTGTCCATTTGAACTCCACTCATAAAACCAACATCCACCAAACATTCTGATGGGTACTGGGCTTATTTTCTTGCAATCCGAGGATGAATCTCAGTTCTAACATTCATGGCGTAATTGTCAGGGAACAAATTGAAGACAATTTCCTGGGATAGAATGGCAAAGAAATTTTTATTCTGAAGGTGGATCAAAAATCAGTACCTTGAAGTTGCAACTTGCACCTGGTGACTCCATTGTTTCAGTTGTTGCTACCAAAGGAAGAAACATGAGGTCTACTCTACAGTTTCCTCTGGGAACACCTGAATCTAACCCTGAAAATATTATCAAGAAAGGAAATACCTCTCAAGAAGGGATTTCAATTGCTGTACCAGGTGATTATGGTAATTTACAAACTTTGTCTTTTAAAAATCTAGTAGATGCATCTAATTCTCCTATTATACCATCTGTTTGAGTTTCCATAATTTTAAATTTTGAAAGTTTTCCTGTTGAACTTCTTCCTTCTATTCTTCATTTGGAAGGATGAATTTTTGAAATTCTTGTTTCCTCTGATATTGTAAAGTGGCTTAGACCCAAGAACTCAGAAGATTTTCCTACTTTCGGTTTTCCTACTCCTCCTCCTGTCAAGTTGTTTCATATAAAGAGGGGGGAAATCATTTTCCCTTGAACCCCATATCATTCTTCTCCAACACTCAGTTGTTTCCTCTTTCTCCTATAAACATAGTTGCAGTCCTACTTGCCCAAAATCCATCTCCCCCTTATTCTTCCAGATTTCACATCCCAATGGCAGGTGCTAATCCTCCTAGAAACATAATGGATGCCATAGTGGCTGCTAGGTATGCCCCTCTTGTTTTACCTCAACCTATGAATTCCTCCCAGTGGGATATTACCTTAAGTACATGCCCAAGTTTACAGGGGAGGAAGACATAACTGCAGAAGAACACCTCTTAGATTTTTATAGTTATGCAGATAATCTTAATATTGAAAATGAAGATGTATGGTTGAGAGTTTTTGTATAGATCCTTGATGGTGAGGATAGAAAATGGTTTAGGGTCTTGATTCCTAGATCTATTGATGTGATTAAATCTCTAGATTATTCATTCCTGAGACATTAGGGGTACAAAAAATATTTCCTTTATTATATTACAGAGATTGGGTCACTTAAAAGAGAATAGGGGGAATCTGTTTCAAACTTCTCAAAAATATTTAATAATATGTACAATAAGATTCACACTGAGATTAAGCCTATATAAACCTCTTCCAAGATTACTTATTCTAGTGATTTAGACCCTGAGTTTTTCCCTGTGTTGTGAGAAAGAAGAGCTACCTCCTTGGCTCATATGCAAGATGCATCCCTTGAAGTAGAATCAAATGTACCGGAAGTTGAAAAAATTAGGAGTAAGGATGATAGAGACAGAAGAAAAGGTAGGTCTGAAGCTTCAAACTCTGGTTCCTCTGCTTCCCACCCGCAAGTGGATGAGTTGACACAACTAGTAAAATCACTTTCTGCAGAAATGGAAAAATTGAAATTTGAGGGAAAGAAGAGCTATAGGAACACCCAAAATATTGATAAAAGGGGTAGCTTCAGAAGACCCAATAATTCCCCTCAGATCATCAAGACAAATCAAATAAATAGGGACATGGATGATAAAAAATTCCAAGACCCTCTCCAAAATAACCTGATTATTGATGAAGAAGGAGAGGAAGAAGAAATTGATCCTGAAATCCATTGTCTTGGTGACACCTCTTCATCAGAAGAAATTGATCCTGAAATCCATTGTCTTGGTGACACCTCTTCATCTCATCATCTAACCCAATATTCATATGAAGAGTCTCTCAAAGATATCCAACTAAATGAGCTGAGCAAAGGGGAAAGGACTAGTGGAAATCCAAATAGATACAACCTCAGGTCCAAGAAGAAAGAGGGAAACCCTGAAATCCCTGATCAACCTACTAGAACATAGCATATTGTTAAGGAGGTGGAATCTATAAGCAAATAAAAAGAGGCACAAAAACCCCAATAAGAGTTTAAAATCCCTATCCTAGAAGTGAAGGATATTCTGAAGCCTCCATCTTGTTTTATCTTTGAGAATGATATTCAAAAGATTAAAATTCATGTACCATTCTTGGAGCTAGTTAAAAACGAGGATTTCAAAAGGTACCTCTTCAAAGTACTACATCTTGGACCTACATCTTATTCCACAGACTCAGTCAACCTCCAAGATGAAAGACAAGTTGTCATACTATGGCCTTTGGTAGAATATAGGGATGACTCATCCCCTCCTTTCTATACCTTGTTAAACATTCATGATAAAGTGTTTCACAACTACTTGATGGATTCAAGGGAATCTCATAATCTCATGCCTAAAATTGTCATGGATGAGTTTGAGTTGGAGGTTACAAAAAATTACCATGACCTGTACTCATTTGATTCCAAGAAGGTGAAGTTCCTTGAGGTTATTAAATACTTGGTTGTTTCCTTGTTCCAATTTCCAATGAAGAGTGTGGTCATGGATATTGTGCTGGTTGATGTCCCCCAAAGTTTTGGGTGATTTTGTCTAGATCTTGGATCAAAAGACTAGGGGGAACTTTACAAATGGATCTTTCATATTCCACCATTCTTGTGTTTGGGGGAGAACATAGAAGGCTTTATAAGGAAGCACAACTTGCTTACATTATCAGTGATGAAGAAAACCCTACCAACCACCCCATTTTTGCAGTTGATACTAATTTAGGAACCAATATGTTACAACTTATTGATGCTCCTCAAGCACCTATTGAAATAAAAAAGAATCCCATCACCTCTTATGAAGACCCTCCTCCCAATACCTTTGTTTGGAAAAAAAAAAATTGATGGAGCCTCTTCTAAGGTAAGTTTTGGTGCTGGGGTAGTTTTCATTTCCCTTACCCAAGAGACCATATCTTTGTCTTACAAGATTGAATTTGAAGAAACAAAGAATGTGGTAGAATATGAGACTCTTGTTTTTGTTTTGAGAGCTTCCAAAGACATGAAGATTGAGGAGCTAGTAGTATTTGGAGATGTTGATTTGATTGTCCATCAAGTCAGAAATCGTTATCAGGCTAAGCACCCCAGATTAAGGGCCTACAAAAATGAAGTTTGGGATCTTTTTGATAGTTTATTTTTGTATTTTAATATCTCTTTTGTTCCAAGAGAGGAGAACACTGTGGAAAATTACTTGGTTATTTCGGCAAGTAAGTCCAGGGTTCCTTTGCCCCCCAAACTCAAGTATGATGTGGAAGTAAACTATAAACCCTCTATACCTGACAATGTCAAACATTGGAAGCTTTTTGAGGATGATCTTGAGATAAAATCATTTCTTGAGACTATGGATGAATTCTATGATTTGCATGTTGATCAAGATCAAGATACTGAATAAATCCATCATGATGATGTTTTTTTGAATAAGATTGTTGACCATCATATTGTTCAGTTACCCAATAACCATATTACAAAGGGACTTGTCCCCTTAAAGAGATTGTTTGAAAAAAAAGATGTTTTTGTGAAGGTTAAAGGTTCAACTGAAGATGATGATGTGACTTAATGCAATTTGGGGATAGAGGGGGATCCAAAGTATGCAAAATTGTCTAGCAGTTTGTGAAAGGAGCAAAGGGTTGAGTATGTCAAGATTTAAAGGATTTTTTTGATGTGTTTTCCTGGAAATATGAAGATTTGAGAACATATGACACCAACATCATTGAACATAAAATACCTTTGAAAGAAGAGGCCAAACCTTTTAGGCAAAAACTTAGATAGATAAATCCCAGGTTTCTTCCTATTATGGAAAAATAAGTGAAAAAGTTGTTGGATGCCCAGATCATCATTCCTTTGACATACTCAGAATGGGTGGCTAATTTGGTGCCCATGAGAAAGAAAAATGGGGAAATGAGATTATGTGTAGATTTCAGGAAATTGAACAAGATCTCCAAAAAGGATAACTACCCCTTGCCAAAGATGGAGCATATTTTGCAGAGAGTGACTGGTTCATCTAGGATTTCCATGTTTGATGGATTTTCTAGCTATAATCGGATCTCTATCCTACCTGAAGATATAGAAAATACAACCTTCACTACTCCTTGGGGCACATTCATGTATGCTAAAATTCCATTTGGATTGATGAATGAAGGAGAAACCTTCCAACGAGCCATGGGCATTCCCTTTGTTGGGGAAAAAGATAAACTTGTAGTCATCTATTTGGATGACATTACAGTATTCTCAAGGTTTGATAAAGAGCATTTTCATCATCTGAGGAAATTCTTCTTGAAGTGCAGAACGTTTGGTCTCTCCCTCAATCCTAAGAAATATTTGTTTTCTATGAAGGAGGGAAAGTTATTTGGGCATATTGTGTCAACTGAAGGGGTAAGACTTGATCCAAGTAGAGTAGAGACCATCCAGACCTTATCTTTTCCCAAACCTAATAAAGAGGTTTATTATTTCTTGGGTAAAATCAACTTTCTAAGAATATTCGTTTCTAATTTTGTTGAATTGGTTAAGCACATTACAACCATTATTAGAAAAGGAAATGAGGTGAAATGGACTACTAAGTCCAGAAATGATTTTAACCAAATAAAAAGGGCTTTGACTGAAGCACCTATTCTCAACAGCACTGACTATTCTAAGGAATTTCTAATATTTTCTTTTTCCTCATCTGATACATTGGTTGTTGTTTTTCTACAGAGAAATATAGAGGGGTTAGAGCATCCTAATTCCTTTTTCAGTAGAGCATTGAGGGATGCAGAAATGAGATATGATATCATGGAGAAGCAGGCATATGCTTTGGTGAAATCCCTCAAGGCTTTCAGAATCTATGTTCTGCATTCAAATCTTATTGCATATGTCCCCTTAGCCTTAGTAAAAGAGATATTGATCCAGCCTGGAATAGATGGGAAGATAAGCAAATGTATTGCCAAAATTTTGTAATTTGTTAAGAACCAAATATCAAAATAGCATAGAAAAACCTCAGAATAAGTACTCAATGCCTTGAAAAAGAGAG
>CBVK0102413272.1:0-39472 GCA_900067695.1 Picea abies | reverse complement strand
TCTAAGGGCAGATGGGAGGACTCCAAGGTTAGCAGGCAGGTAAAAGTATGGCGGGGGGGGGCTAAATTAGCTGATGTGCCCAGGTCTTAGGTCCCTTTCAGATCGACGGTCTCAGATCATTTTAGGGCCACAACATGTGTGAACGTTAAAATTCGAAGGGCAGGCTAAAATACAAACCAGTGTTTTGTGGGGTGACAACGTGGCAAGCGACGGTGTGTTTCAAGCTCAAAAAAGGTGTGGGCCTAAACCACTTCCCGCAACCCCAAAATTCACATGTGCATATGGTGCCCCATCCAATATCGACAGGTGGTTGCCCGATAGTCATCCCTCCACACTCCAATCCCAAGGAGGAGTCAACCAATGAATGAGGATTGACTTTTGCGACCACCTGCTTACTCAACTCCCAATCTGTTGCCCGATAGTCATCCCTCCACACTCCAATCCCAAGGAGGAGTCAACCAATGAATGAGGATTGACTTTTGCGACCACCTGCTTACTCAACTCCCAATCTAGTTATGACAGGTGGTCTTCGGCTAGCCATACAACCACTCTCTAATCTCGATGAAGATCCAGTTAATGAAGTAGGTAATAGTAATTCAAACCTTATCTTAGCCCATAAATGGAAAGCATGGAAATTATGGCTGAGGAGATAGAGTTGTCAACCCAAGGTACAACCATGGATGGTTTTCATGCAGACCCATACTGAACCATTTTTTCGTCTAACAAAAGGAAACACACATAGTCTGACAGAGTGTTGCACAAATGAAAATCTTTGATTGATATTGTCAGATCACACTCTGGGAAACTGCAAACTAATTTGACTATACATAGATTAGTTCAATATTTCATTAAGGTGGCTGAATGGTTGACATAGATTAGTTCAATATTTCATTAAGGTGGCTGAATGGTTGAGCAGAGCTCCCTACTATGTAATTTTTTTTTATGCCAGAACTGTTCTCTGGTTATGTATCAGACATGATACTTTTGCATTAATAGAATTCAACTTCTTTCATCTCTGTGTAAACTATGTTGAAACAATCAAGCATGGAGGATCCCATCGAGGGTTACAGTTGTATTGTAATGTAGGCTTTATTATACTAATGTTGTGACCTGTTTCAATACTTTCCCATTGTTATCTTATTTCCCCTTATGTTGAAATTCTCATGCATGGAGGATCTAGACAAGTTGTTGTAGTTGTATGATAATGTAGGTTTTATTATTATGCTACTGTGACATATTTCATTGTCTGAAACTTGAGTTCAAGAGTGCTCTTGAGCCGACATATTTCATTGTCTGAAACTTGAGTTCAAGAGTGCTCTTGAGCCTGATTTTTTATTCACCAGACTGCTTGAAGGTCAGATGCTCATGGCAGAATTGTTCACCTCTATCACTAATTCTTCCTTCTTCTCACCCTTAAACTCAAACCACTGATTGAAGTTAATGAGGACATCATTTCCCTATGCATTGCTTGCCCAGTTTATGTGTTAAATCATTCTTGTAATGAGTTTTTTCCATTTGACCTCCACTCATAAAACCAACATCCACCAAGCATTCTGATGGGTACTGGGCTTATCCTCTTGCAATATGAGGGTGACTCTAAGTGAAAACAAAATGAAATCCAAGTCAAATTCCAGTTTTCTCTTTTTCTCTAAGATCCCAAGAAGCATATACCATCATGCAACAAATCCACAAGAGGACGTGTGATTTAACTTCTTCTTGCATGATTAATTTCTTCCAACATGGAAATAATTATCTAGTATTACATATGTTATCACATCACTCCATCTGTGTATCAATTTCAATTGAATGACATCCTTTATGTGCAACCCAATATTCATGAATTATCCAACATTTGGTTTGATTTAATGGATGCCATGGAGTTCCAAGGAGCCTCCCAAAGGTCATTCACTTTTGTGTACCAGTCTTTGATACATGTCAAAGAATGGAATCTTTTCCTAGAATATCAAAGGTAAAATTTGGATAGGGGTTTCCTTTGATGTTGACATCAAAATGTTGTCCACCTTGTTTATGATGTTGACTGTCAGTGTTTCTATAAATCCTTCGACAATATCTTCTCCTTGGAATTGAGTTGCAGGAAAATATTCATTCTATTTAGTCTTCATTATCCACACTCTTCTCTTAATGGTATGGTTCTTAGGGTGAATCCATGTTGGCATGTAGTGGTTATACCTAAGGTTCAACATGAATTCACCAAAAAAACCCTCAGATACTATCCCTTTCGGCATCACCCACAAGTAGGTGAAGTATCACTCGAGGTATCTATGGGAAATACAACCATGTTTCCATAGTGATGAAGGGATGAGAGGTAGTTCTCATAACCATTATAATTAGCATTAGTTCATCATACCTTATATCATGTGGATAGAAACATAAGGACATGTAATATATTCATAATAACATACATATATCATATGTGCACAATAAACAAAACACCAAAGACATAATGACACATAGACACCATATCAAATGTGATTCACCCAAGATGGGTTAGGTCCAAAATGATCAGATTTTTATTCTATTATTCATAATCATCCACTTCAAAATTTCTGCATTTTGCTCCTACATCAAGCCCTTGTCATTCTCCTATCCCTCTATCTCTCTATGTCACTTGCACTCTTGTATACTCACATACATTGCATACATCCCCTCTCTATATATCCCAAAACACTTACATATCCATACAATTATGATATGGATTAACCCTTATAGATGGACACAAAATTACTAACAACTTCCAACAGTCTTCCTTCTTCTACGCGTTGGTCCCAAATGTGCACCAATTGTCTTTCCTTTTATTTCACACACTAGGAAGTTCCCCAATATTGGTCTCAAAATAATTTCCCAATAGGCCCCCAACACTCACCTTTGGTTCATTCCGAGCCACTCAGGATTTTTGTTGCACTCCCTTCCATTTTGCAACAAACTTCTCAAAATTTTCCTTTGCAGTTGTGACATTCACCTTTGCTTATGCTTCTTGAAAAATAATCCCCTCTATTGTTTGCACGGTAATGGGGGTATTCAATTTATATACATTGTCTTTTACTTCTTGCTTCACTCTGCCTTGTGCAACTGTAAGTTCTTTTGTAACCCAGAAGGATTCGTCCTATAATGGGTCAATATCTTTTGAAAGAATTTGTTGTTCAACTCTTATTTGGTTTATCTTTTGGCACATTTTCTTATTCTGAACTATTGTAGCCATTTTCTTTGTTGGTGGTAGAGTGCTCATTGTATATTTGATCTTTTGTTTCTTCTCTTGCACAGTCTGTAAAATTTGTTCTAATGCTTGCAACTCTGCATTCTCCAACAATTGATTCCACACTTGTGTACTCTCTTCATATAACGTTTTTCATTCCTCATCCAATCTCCTAATTCTCTCCATGATCATCATGGTTGTCTTCTCTCATTTCTAGCTTTACTCTGGTGGGATACTTGGCATTATTTGAGCTTCCAAATCTATTATATTTTCATGAAATCCCTAAATAGCTTCACTTATCTTTGTCACTTAATATTCTAAGGAAGTATATACTTCCATTGGCACCTCTATGAATTTTTTTTATACCTCATGCACTTCCTATTGCAACCTTGTTGTTTTATGCATAAACTGATCCTGTTCTAGCATGAATTTACTATGCTCTCCATGTAGTGTATCATTGTTTGCAACTACTTTAGACAAATCCATAGAAGTCAATTTTGTGGGAAACTGGATCTATTCTATGACACTTGTCTGCAATATATGTAGCATATTCATTGGTAACTGTGATAGCACTAAGTATATTTGTCTTACTTCTTGCACGTGCTCCTGCATTTCTATCATAGGAAACTCTATGGAACTTATAGATATCTTCATGATCTGACACTCTACTAATGCTAATGGTGGTTGTGATTTTGTTGGTCATGACTCTATTGTATTTTTTGTGCTCTTTTTATATTCTTTTTATGTTTCTTGGGTTGGTGCTATCCTGGTTGATTCCAAAACATGGTGTAGTGTAGCTATTTATGCTTGCACATTCGTGTGCATTTCTTCATGTTTCTGCGCAACTCAAACAAATGCTTCTTCAGTTACTTATTTCACCTAATCTTTGATCTCCTATAGATCATCCTCAATTAAGAATTGGACAACTACTTCCTTCGAGGATTTCTTTTCTCTCCATTGGGCGATGCTATTTGAGTTTTTCCTACACCATTTCCTAGTCTGTCATGTTCTCTTTCTTCTTCTTGATCCTTCTATAGTTTATGCCACTAGGGTTTTCCACTCTACTTCCTAGTCATTAGCAATCTAGGTGACATCAAGTTCTATCAACCTATAGTTAGTTGTCAACCATTGTTGATCTTGATCCCTCTTTGCTTGAATGTACATGTGGTGTGACCCTGCCTTGAATTGTGTGATTTATTTTTATGCTTCAACTATCTGAGGTAGAATGCACAGTGTGTCCTAAATGTATTTCTAGATTATCTCCTTACAGATGTAGAAGGTGCTATTTTTGTCCATTTGTTTGTTCTTATTGTTGGAGATATGGCTATAACAGAAGACTGACGCAGATGGTTAAGGGCTCTTCCGATCTCACAATTTACTATGCTCTCCATGTAGTGTATCATTGTCTGCAACTACTTTAGACAAATCCATAGAAGTCAATTTTGTGGGAAATTGGATCTATTCTATGACACTTGTCTGCAATATATGTAGCATATTCACTGGTAACTGTGATAGAACTAAGTATATCTGTCTTACTTCTTGCACGTGCTCTTGCATTTCTATCATAGGGAACTCTATGGAACTTATAGATATCTTCATGATCTCACACTCTACTAATGCTAATGGCGGTTGTGATTTTGTTGGTCATGACTCCATTGTATTTTTTGTGCTCTTTTTATATTCTTTTTATGTTTCTTGGGTTGGTGATATCCTGGTTGATTCCAAAACATGGTGTAGTGTAGTTATTTATGCTTGCACATTTGTGTGCATTTCTTCATGTTTCTACGCAACTCACACAAATGCTTCTTCAGTTACTTCTTTCACCTAATCTTTGATCTCCTCTAGATAAATCTCAATTAAGGATTTGACAGCTACTTCCTTCGAGGATTTCTTTTCTCTCCATTGGGCGATGCTATTTGAGTGTTTCCTGCACCATTTCCTTGTCTGTCATGTTCTCTTTATTCTTCTTGATCCTTATATAGTTTATGTCACTAGGGTTTTCCACTCTACTTCCTAGTCATTGACAATCTAGGTGACATCAAGTTCTATCAACCTATAGTTAGTTGTCAACCATTGTTGATCCTTATCCCTCTTTGCTTGAATGTACATGTGGTGTGACCCTGCCTTGAATTGTGTGATTTATTTTTATGCTTCAACTATCTGAGGTAGAATGCACAGTGTGTCCTAATTATATTTCTAGATTATGTCCTTACAGATGTAGAAGGTGCTATTTTTGTCCATTTGTTTGTTCTTATGTGTTTTATTCCACAAAGAAACATACCTCGATGCCTGATATAGTTTCTGCATGCCTTCCAAGAATTGTGCTTCTTCTAGCTCCCTCAAGAAATTGATGTCTCTACACTCGGGGTTTCTTCCTGCACCGGTACTGATTCCTTCTTAGTGTGAGTTTTCTTAGTATTTGATGTGGATTCTCTTGCCTTTGGTGGTGCCATGAATTTTTGCAACTTGACTCTGTCTGCAACTCACTCATCTCTTCTCTTGCTCTCTATTCTCTTTGAATGTCCATGCAATGATAACCCTTTATATTTTCCTCTTATCGTTTTTTATAGGATATTTCCGATTGTTATCTTCCTCTTTGTGCCAAAATTATTAGTCCCATCCGATTGTGTTCACATTCATTTGTTTCTAGATTCTGCATTAAATTCATATATTCTGACGGATCATGGTCTATATTTTCTAGCCTATCAAAATCTCGTCGTTGTTTTCATTTATGACTACATTTTCTCTCCACATCTCCATTGTGTTTTTTATTTAATGATTTTTCCACCCCCTGGATAGGTTCTTATCTTGATTCTTCAGTTTTTCTTTCCAAATGTGTTTCAATTCTCCTTCCTTTTTGCGACATTTTCTTGTTCATCTTTTTTTCTACTAATTCAACTCTTTTAACAATGCCCAATTCAAAACTTCAAGCCTATTGTCTCTTGAAATGTTTATTGTGGATTTCCTCAAGCTCTTTTATTATTTTTTTCTTTTCTTTTTCTATAATACAAATACTATAATATAGATACTATGGTACAAATACTGCGCAGTCAGGCTAGTGTGCGAAGGACAGTTGTCCCTATATAATTTCAACTAACTACCATTGACCATTCCTTCCATGATTTCCCAATTTAATTTATCTAACTGAACAAAAACTACATATGTCACATATATTATGACATATGGACCCAACCAATGCATTTGGAACTTTCCAAGGTGCTACAAAAATTTGTTGTCATAGAGAAAAACCAGGTCTCCCATCTCGAAAATTTTATGATTAATGTGTCTATCATGCCATGCATTTTCACATGCTTCCTGAACTTTCTGATGAAATCCAACGACGTAGTTGTATTCCTATAGTTCCACTAGCTCTAACAATATTTTCTCCAGTGTTCTAGAATCAGTGAGCTCTGTTAGTGTGACAATGCACAGACTTGACACAATGAACTCCATGGGCATAACTGCTTCCTAGACATATACTAATCAGAATGGTGTATGTCATGCTAATGTTTTACATGTAGTCTGAATGCCCATAGTACTGCAGGAATCCTCAAGTTCTAATCATCTTGATTTACATTACATATATTCATTGGTGCATGGTCTAGAATATTGTTAAAAGCTACAAATTTTACATTTGCATGAGGATCATAAGGTGTTCTCTTTTGGCCATAAATATAAAATTCTTTTGTCTAAGAAGCATTTTTTTAATTCAAGAATGTGGTCCCTAATCACTCATAAGGATTCTCAAACATCAAAACCTCATAACAACATTATCAAATAGAAATCATGTAGCAGTCTCTGAGCTGCAATCTCTAACAAATTATGCTTCATCGCATCAGACCAAGTAATATGTCACGGTGATTACATATCTTTCTTATGTCCTTTTTGTTGGTGGGTTGATTTCTCCAATGAAATAAACTTCCCATTTATCAAAATCCTGCAATGTAACTTGCATTATTAAATGCATATCATCTCTTCTAGATGGATTCCCAACTCGTTGATAGAAATCACATGTTTGACAGAACTCCTTAACATCCTTATGAATGGTGGGACACCAAATTCCTATGCGCAAATTTTTTTGGGCCATCACTTTCTCTGCATAGTGGTCTACTGCAATTCCTTCATGTGCCTCTAATAGTATCATAGCCCTCTCATGCTCTAATACACATTGTTGAAGAACACCATTTGTGCTTAACTTATACAAATTTTCCACTATAAGCTGATAATTTGATGCCTTTACTACTAATTGTTTCTTCTGCGCCATTTTAAATTTGGTTGGGGATACTCCGATGCTCAAAAAATGTAAAACATCTACAAAGTAATCATCAACCATCTATACTGTGAACAAGTGCGCATCTGGTAGACTATCATCCACATTTTATGCATCTTCCCTTGTTAATATGCATGAAAAATGATTGGGCCCTGTACTTAATTTTCCTAGTTTCACAGTCACTTCAAAATCATACTCTTGAAATAATAAAAACCATATGCATATATTCCCCCCCATCAATGACTTAATTACTATGTATCTCATTGCATAATGATTTGCGTACATCTTAAAGTGTGATACTAGTAGATAATGCTTAAGTGTTTTTAGTGCATACACCATTTCCAGTCCTTCACGCTCTGTTAAAGAGTAATTTTGTTCACTAGTCAACAACTTTCTTCTGGAAAATGCAATGGGATGATCCAAACCTCCTTCCCCTGGATGAGCCAAAACTATTCGTAATGTTATAGATGATGCATCTATGTGGACATGGAATTCCTTCTTCTAGTCTAGAAATACCAAAATTAATGAAGTAACCAGTTTTTGCTTCAAAATATTGAAACTTTGTTGACATTACTAGTTCCATTGAAGCTTGACCTCCTTCTTCAACAAATTTTCTAGAGAGGTTGTGATCTGCGTGTATCCCCTAATAATTTTTTTAGTACCCCGTTTGGTTAGAAACCATGGGTAATCCAACGGAGGATGAACACCTTCAGTAACCACTCACACAACCAGATCAAATATGAACACACCGATGTTTTGATGTGGTAAAAGACCTACAGGGAAACATCCACAACCTCAACCAACACGACCACTTGGAGTAGTTTATTAATGCAAAAGAAAAAGATTACAAAGATATTTTACAAGAGAGTTTCTCACAATCGATCATCGACAAATGACCCTCCATGCTCTTTAAATAGATATCATGGATCAATTAAGTGTTAAGCCATAGATCAATGGTTTATAAGATCGAGGAGAATATGAACCGTCAAATCACTCTATGTCGGGAACATATCGTGACCGTCAGATTTCCTAACTACAAATGCATACTAATGCATACTAAAGAAACAAACTAAGAAGCACACTTTTATCTAACAACAGTTTATACCAAGTAGATTTTAACTAACTCCTAAGTGTCTAAATATCCTAACATTCCCCTTATAAGACAACCATGATGGGGCATACAAATTTTCTCTTTCCTTAAAGGACAGAGTCTCCATTCATGGTTTCTAATTTGGAAATTCGGGGAACCATTCCAACATCCTGCTCAAGGATCTCTGATTCTAAATCCAAACAACTCTCTGAGACCTTGATGGTCTCATTCTATAATGAAACACAGAACCTTTCGGCTTCTTGGTGCAAGTTTAAGGGCACCCGCGACATTCCCTTTCACTCCCCTATGAAATCTCAGAGTATTGGGCATTAGCTCATTTTTTGTATAATCCCCCTCTTGATTTGACCTTGGGGGATGACCTTACAGTACCATGTGATTGCGGATGCAGACAAAGGAAGTTTGAATCAAAATTCTTTTCGGTCCATAATTCTCCGTGAGCCTCCATGTGTCCTCTTTTCAAATCCACGGTTTGAATTGCGGCCCACCCTCAACTTTTAAACGTTCTTGAAACTCCTATCCCCGCTATGCTATGAGACCTTTGATCTCCTGATCTTGACAGTAATTCAAAAACTGGTGATTTAGATATGCCCCTCTCAGACCTATGGATCAGATATGAGATCTTGCAAAATCAATGGATGAGATTTCCTTCATGATTTTGGGTTTCGGGAGTTTCAACTCTCAAAAACCTTCTCTCTTTCACACTTCAATATTTTGAGTTGAAGATCTGTGGAAAACTATCCTCTAATCAACGACCCTACCTTTACTTCAGGTGGTTGACCTTTCAACTGGATCAATGGTATTGTGGCCCTCTTCTCGATCAACGATCAAGATCTCCTTCGGGTTTCGGACTTCTGAGATCTCAAATCTCAAACTTCACCCTTTTTCCTAATGGATTTTATCTGGAGGCTATAAAAAACTGGCGCATGTCCTCTTGATATGATGATCAAGGATTACTTCAGGTCTTTATCTGGATTCCACAGATTTTCTCCACGTCTCCCTTAGATCGGACGACTACAAATTAATTCATATATTTATCTGGAGTTCTTAGATTTTCTCCATGTCTCCTTTGGATTTGATGACTATGAATTACTTCAGATATTTATCCGGATTTCTTATATTTTTTCCATGTCTCCCTTGGATATGATGGCTCATATCCAATTCGGTTGATATGATGCTTGATATTCACTTCAAAAAATATGACGACTCATGTTCACTTTGGTTGATCGAACGGTTGAGATTTACTTCAGATTTCCAGATGTTCGGACTTCAAAATTCTCAACTCTCAATCCTTGCCTTCTCTTGAATAGACAGTATATGACGGCTTAGATTCATCTTGGCAATCTAACACTAGAGATTTACTTTGAGTGATCTGACAGCTTAGATCTACTTCGATCGATCGAATGATTGGGATTTTCTTTGGATTTTCGGGACTTTGGACTTCGCGAATATCAAATCTCAACTAAGAAACTCTCGAATGGATTTCCCAAAGCTATTGATATGACATCTTAGATTCACTTTGGCAATCTAATTCTTGAGATTTACTTCAGATGATCCAACGATCGATGTTTACTTCCTGTCTTTACCCATAATCCATAGATTCACACCACCCATCCTCTAGATCTGACGGTTTAGATCTAGTTCAGACAATCTGACTATTGTCTCCACCCGAAATCCATAGATTCATGCCACTTGTCAGCCTCTATATCTTACAGTTTAGATCTACTTCAGACGATTTGACGATTGACGTTTACTTCAGGTCTTCACCCAGAATCCACATATTCATGCCACCTGTCCTCTAGATATGATGGTCCATATCTCTTCGGATCTTTGATGCTTCGGGCCTTTGACACTTCGCTGCTTCGTCCCTTCATCACATTGAAGCTTCAGGATTTGGGAGTTTCAACTCTGAATCTAAAACTCTCGAAGTGATTTCTACGGAGTTACTAATCTGTTGACGCATATCCCCTAGCAATCAATGACCAAGATTTACTCTAGCTATTTGTCCTCCTCCTTGTCCACAATCCTCTGAAGTTATGGATCTTACGCCACCTGTCCTCCTTGACGATGGATGGTCACAATTTACTTTGGGACTTCAGGAATTTGACAAGTCCACTCTCTTGCACACACAAGGGTTAAGTCTCATGCATTTACTTCTGGATCCAATGGTTATTGGTCCTTCACGCTCAGATCCAACAGGTGGGACCCATTCTTCTCCTCTACACTTCCTTTTCTCACTGGACATTGATCTAATGGTCTAGGCTCCTCTCCACAATCGATCTGACAACTATTGTCACTCCTCCTCTTGAGATTTTGACTTCCTCTAGCTTAGAGGATTTTCTAAGTATTCAAGGCCTCAACCTTTGTTCCTCCTACGAGTTCATCTCTTGGATCTCGTCTGCACTTCTGAAAAGTGATTATCTCTTCTGAGCTTTGGGACTTGGAATAAGTCCTACTCTTGTGCCCTCTTAGCACTATCTCTTATGACCTTCAACTGCTCATACCTCGAAGGTCTATGTCCCTTCTATTCCTTAAAGGGATGTATGTACAATCCTGGAAAATTTCGCTCAAGCAATTCTTACTGAGTTGTATAGTGTTCGGTAACTTTGTGAGTGTCTCCTAAGTGCTTTGTAACTTTGCCTTCAGGGTTTTGGTCACTCCAACATGCGAATCTGCCAAAGCACGGACTCTGAATCTCATAGATCGAATGGTCGAAAAGGATCCCGACGGATCCATAGATCCACGATCTAAATTAACTTTAGGATTTCAGGACTTCGGTGATTTTTACTTCGCTTACGATGAGCTCACAATTCACCGAACTCATGAAGTCCGGAGGAGTTAAGGGGTTAACTCTCGCACTCCTCTCCATATCCAATAGTCACAACAAACCTTGACTCTTTCTGAATAGTTTCTCATTAGTTCGTCATCCAAACAAAGGAGCATTCCCTTTTGATACTTCAATCTCACTACTCTTCCTAAGCTTTGTTAGTTTTGAAAGACTTAAGAGCTTTGTGCTCTTTCTCTTGGATGTAACTCTTGGAAGAATCCTTTCGCGCACCCCTTATGTTGATTCCTCAACTCTAGACCTTAAGTGGTTCTTGGTCTCAATTTTCCTCATAGAGAGCCTGTACATATGTTCACTATCTCTAATGAGCTTTAACAGACTTCGTCCTCCAAGTCACTCAAAATGACTAAGAGGGTTGACATGCGTACATGAAACTATGCCCAAGGTCAACGAACTCACAGTTCGTGGCTCTAGCTTAAGCCCCCACAGGACGCAATAATTTACAAGTATAAAACATATCCCATCCATATAATTTCATACTCGACTAATTATACAATCAAGAAGAAACCAAAAAGGGGTACAGTATATATCATTGAGAAAATATATCTATCCCTGCAACATTCGTAGGATATCCAACTTTAATTCATAGTACCTCTTAAATGCACAAGATATGCGATTTACTTATCTATTACAGGTGGTAGCCAACTAACTGACTGTGGGTGTTTGTCCTTCCATCCCACCATAGACTTAGAGGCTTAGAGGCACTCTGGTCACCCCCGTGTCAAGCCATGATATCACCAAGGAACTCTTGCAGTTCTCAAGGAACATTTCTCTATTTCATCTTCTTCTCAGGTTCTATTTTCTGCAAACTTCATATATTTCC
The DNA here is from genome assembly GCA_900067695.1 of Picea abies. Taxonomy (NCBI): domain Eukaryota; kingdom Viridiplantae; phylum Streptophyta; class Pinopsida; order Pinales; family Pinaceae; genus Picea; species Picea abies. Next base: position 27,212 of record CBVK0102413272.1, on the reverse strand, counting down.
TTCTTTGTTATGGCCTCGTCGAGGTTTATCAGATGCTCACTCAGCATCAAGCTCGCGGCCTTCTCTTCATTATCCGCTGGAGAGCTCTGCGCATTCTCCTTATCTATTTGTATATCTTTCTTCCAATATGGTTCTCGACCCATCCCATTCCTTCTGTTAGAAGGGAGCTTTGGTTAGCTTGGCCTATCATACCCAATGGTACTTCGGGCTGACATTCTGTAGTTTTGGCCATGCTTCCATTCATCGGAGTGGTTGATAATTCATCCACTGGTCCTTTCTTCATTAACTGATTTCTCTCCTTGGGATCCAAAGGAGGTTTATTATCCTCATCAAGGGAATTTTGGGTTATTTGATATAATGACCTTCCCTTATAGTTTTCACGTTCTTTCCTCTAGTGATATCATGGCCAATACTTTCAAGGATTCACCCCCACATTTAGTTATTGACAACTCAAACAATAATACATTTACACTCTCCACATTCCTTAGCATGGTAAATCCTATTTTATGATTACTTACAAGCTAGGGGAAACAAGGGTGTCACAATTCCCTCCCCCTTAAAGGAACACTGTCCTCGATGTTCCTTCTCAAAACACCTATCATGCCTTTCTCATTCAGTTGTTTCAAAAATCTTGATCCTTCTTCCTCGGTTAGGTCCTTTTTCAGACCTTTAATGTTGGTCACCTGCTTTCAATAATTCTTGGACAACAAGCATGTTAATCATAGCCTTATGCGAAAACATTGCATAAAAAAAAAATTCTACGAAAATTTCATAATGTTAGCACAATAATTATCTGTTCATTTTGTGGATTTGTATCCACATGGTTGTTTTGTTATCCAGGCTCATTGCTTTTCCTTGACATACCCATTGGTTGCATGATCCCAATTCAATAGTTTACAAGACCTATCATGGTTTCATCTTCCTTGCGGTCACTCACCCTCTAGGCCCAGGCTTAGGCATCCCCTTCTCTACTATATAGTCTCTCGGCTGATCCATCTTCCCTAGCCAGTGTTTTCTTTCACAGGAAGAACTACCCATCGTGTGCATGATCCTAGTCAATATTTTATAAGAACTATTAAGGTCTCCTTTTCCTTGCAAAAACTCACCCTCCAGGCCCAAGCTCAAGCATCCCCTTCTCTACTATATAGTCCCTTAAGTGATCCATCTAATACCATCTTCCCTTGCCAATATATTCTCACACAAAAAGAATTCCAGAGACTCTATCGAGTCTTATAGTCGAGGCGTCCCTCAAACTTTATCTGTCAAGGCATCCCTCCATCTTGTGTTACCTCAACACAATATATTCTAAGTGATCATGGATTGTCATGGGGTTCTCATGGCTCAACAATAGCCATTTTTCATGCTTTTATAGCTTAACAACCTTCTGGCTCAACTAAAGTTAGGGATGAAGGTTATTCTCCTTATCCCAGCTCAATCATAGATAGGGATGAAGGTTACTATCCTTTTCCTGAGTCAGTCTTTATTTCATGCAATCAGATTATAGTCTTTCTCACCCATATCACAGACATATACAAATTCACAAGACATCATCATAAATTTTAAATTGAAAATTTTCTTGTAAATTTGTGACCCACAAATATCCAAATTCCACATTTTGTTTCCATATTTGTTTCGCACAGGAAACAGATTCATAATTATGGGACTATCCTTCCCATAGCAGTTTGGCTCAAGAGGCAATCAGTCTTCCTTATGGACTACAATGCTACCATATTCAAGACTCCTTTTCTTCCTACAGTTTCAACTTCAATCAGCCAAACAAATTCTTAGTTTCCATGCACATACATTTTATTGCATCTTTATAACGTCATCACAAACAATTTTAGAATTGTGCATACTAACAATCAAATTCACTTTCTCAAAAAGGAAATACCATTCCTTTCATTTTGTCTCAGTAGGCAATTGGTCTTCCTTATGGGCTTACAATACTTTCGTATCCAAGACCCATTTCCTCCTACAATTTCAACAATCCTCAGCCAAACAAATTGTTAGTTTTCATTCACAATACCCTTTCAAAATTAAGCATACTAATAGTCCAAGTCATTTTCATCTATTCAATGATACAAAGCAAAAGGATACATCATCCCTTACCTATGCATCATTTTATCCTACCAAAATTTTCAAATTGTAATTCAGATATCAATTGACCTTAATGAATGTGCCAACATTCATGGCCACATTCATTTCCAATGCACCTTTGCATTGATTTTAAGTTTCCCACAGTTTATGACAAGTACTTTGTAATGGTGCGTTGGAGTTTAGCCAAGCTTTTCACCATATGGTTTATTCATTCGCATTCATTGTTACAACAAGATTATGCTTCCGGCGATAGGATGATCATGATTCCCAAATCAATATGCATGAAACTCAAAAGTTTTACATAAATGCCTTTAGGCATTCTTCCTCCATTAATAACCAGAGTGCCAACACTCATGGCCACCCAGATTAGTTTTCCTTCAGCTCTTACATAATGTAAGAAAAGCATTAGAAGGTCCTCCTTTCTTACTGAAAAATCCATTGTCTGCAATATTATGAAACATGTGTTCCCTCAATGCATTCCATGTAGTGTGCCATCTATGAGCACTTTTGTTTCCAATCGTTCCTTGATTGGTCCATGTATTCATGACATATCAGTTCATGAATTCTTTTGAGGTTTACAATTAGTCTTTACTACTAGAGGTTCACACCTCCATCATTCATGTTATCCTTCCTAAATCATACCCTACTTGGGTATCCAAAACATACAACTTCCTTTCAACGTTCCATACATAACATTAAGACTGTAAAACATTTAAGAAGGGATTCTTACCCAATCCCTTCATACCTTGTGCCAAATAGGCATGAACATTTTTATATCGGTTTTGGTTGTTAGCACCCCCCCTGATATTATCCCATCAGTGGTGATCCATGGGGACTTTTAAAGTCCCTTCAACTATCTTTCAACAAGAATCTTCTCATAGTTATCCTCTAATTGAGGTTGCTTGTTATTGGAAACTGTCTTTCTCAACAGTTCCAATCTATTTCTTTCTACACATGACATACATCATAAGCACATTAGTTGTCATGTAAATTAAAAATGCAAGTACCATAGTATTTAAATTAATAAATAATTTTTCAGACATGTCCTAGCATATCTGTATGAACTTCATTACATTATCCTTAATGTTTTCATGAGTGCAATACCAACAGTTCTCAACGGTTTCTATAGTAATACAATCCTCACCACTCTGGTGTCAAAACGTCTACTTCTATTAGTAAATCATATTTATCATTCCAGAGGGAACATAACACATAACAAGAAAAGAGTTAGGGGATTTCCCCTTATTTCAATTCTTTCTACACTTCCTGGGATTTTCAAGCCCCACTGAGTTATCTCTAAAGGCCTTATTTCCTTTTCTTAACATGGATTCAACCAAGCCTATTCAATCAAACATACTCCTTTATTCATTCATTAGTTTCTTGGTAGTTACTAAGGTTGTGACTCTGACCCCTTGAGTCCTGATAGAGTTTTCAGACAGTTCTTCCACAAGGGACTCCTTCAGCATGCAACTTCCTTATTGCACGTCCATCACTATCTGTGCTGGACTCAACCTTGAGTTATCTTTTATCTGTTTACCAAATATTCCCTAAGGAATATAAACATGCATCTTTGTCATGTACCCAAATTATGTATCCATACATATTATGGTTTTGTTAACTTACATACATGATGTACATAACCATATTCATAATCCTAAACCTTTTTGTAGTAGTCATAGGTATGCTTCATAGCCCACCTACATCTCTACTTTTAAAATCAGTCAACTCAAGATTGTTCACAGTCCTTCTCATGTGATTCTTAAAGGCATAATCATTTGCCTCTTATTATGACAACAAAGCATTTTTGCTCATTTATCCTTCTTATCTAATTATATTAGTATTTTCCCAAGGAAAGGGAATACATTCCCCCTCAAGCTATTATTTGGAACAAAAATTTCATGACTCTTCGGAATGGATTCATCCATGCATCCATGGTATTCATTTATTTTGGACAAGAGTAATTCTTGCTTTATATTTCACTCATCAGGGAAACCATATTTTACCTATAACTATACACTTACATCATACATGTGCATCACTTGCACGTTTAATATCATTCATACCTAACTGGTATTAATATGAGGATTCATATTAGGAAGCTCCACAATGCATTAAACCCATGCACTCAAGCATAATTGAGCACATGTAAGTATTTATCATGCTAGCTTATTGCTTGTACCTTTTTATTTTTTCAATGTCATTCACACAGATGGACATATAAGGCTTCTATATCCTTTTCCCAAGGATATTCCAATCATCCTTATGATCATGTATACAAATTCTTGTATAAGTAGGTGCATCTCTTACACCTTTTTACCTCATGCATTCGCTCGATAGTTTAGTTTTATCATTAGTGTCCTTTAGTTTGTGATTTTCGTCACTTACATAACTAATCTCGCAGTCATATATCATATTTATGTTGCCTTCTCTTATGCCAATGACCAACCAGGGTCACTTTCCTCTTTATGCAACAATGTCTAGCAAGAAAACCTTCATGCCTCAACATCCATAGGGTTTTTCCCATCTCACTTTTCTCTTGTCATGAGAAGTTATATACTCCGATTTTAATTTAAAGAAGTAACTATAAATGCCAAGGATCCTACCTGGTCCTATCAGATTCCTTTAAGCCCACAATGGTATTAACCATTATATAATCCACCATCATCTATGCTTGAAGTTCAAACTACCCATGGTTAGAAGCAATGTTGCGAACACCGGGTCATCTGTCCTTCGAGCTTCAACTGCTCTTGACAGAACCCTGCCACCTTGACCTATCCACATCCAAGTCTTATTATAAATGTTAATTAACATATCCATACTCTGGTAAGAGTAGTTAACACTTTGACAAAGGGCTAAAGAAATTCTTCTGCTAAAATTTGACAAGAATTCCCAAAATCACAGGTTTAATCTACAGTCCTTCTCCTCAAGGAGTAAATGCAGATAACAATACCTCCTTACGAGACTCATACATGAGCCCAAGAAATCCAAATGTTGTAACCATGCTCTAATACCAATTTGTAACAAACCCACAATGGGGCATAGAAATTTTCACTTTCCTTAAAGGATAGAATCTCCATTCATGGTTTCTAATTTGGAAAGTCGAGGAACCAGTCTGACCTCCTGGTTAAGAATCTTTGATTCTGAATTCAAACAACTATCTGAGACTGTGATGGTCTCATTTTGTAAATAAACACATAACCTTTCAGCTTCTTGGTGAGTGTATAAGGTTTAAATGTGTTGAACCTGCACATAATAGATCTAGCTAAACAATAATACACACATTTGCAGAGAGAATAGAAGAAATAAGAAGAAGGAGAGAAAGAATGAAAGAATTATCATTAACTGTTGTGAATCATGAATAGTTTACACATGATAAACTCTGTATAGCTTAATGAGTTTTCACTGGAGGTGAAACAATGTGCCATAGTGGTGGTCTAGAGTGATCTGGACACACACCAATAGTTACAGGAGTGAACTTCCACCTATTCTAGTCTCTCAAGCAGTTATGGGAGTGAACGACCACCTAGTTGAGTTAACTAGTCAACTAGTCTTTAGTTAACTGACTAGACATAGAGTAGTGAGGAGTTAACTCAGAGAATCAGGGCTAACAAGCTACTCTGGTTATGATACCAAGGCAAGGTCGAATTAGCATGGTGATTATCCCAATGTTGCATGGTGACAAAACCAATGCATCATCTAAACTCAACTCAACTAGTCAAACTGAAGTGTCAACTGAAAGAGAATATTCTCCAGGTTGAATATTCTCCCATAAAATATAGGAATCTCCCCCCCCACCCCTCAAGGTACAATGTATGTAAAAAGAAGAACTACAGTTTCTAGGCAAATGTGTCCTTTACTCCAAGACGACTTCGCAGAGAATGGCACTTCTGCTCATTGAAGGTCTTGGTGAAGATGTTTGTCATTTGTTCTACTGAAGGACATAACTGTAAGTCGATGATCCCCTCATGTACTAAGTCCTGGATGTAGTGCATGTGGATCTCAATGTGCTTCATCTGTTTCCTTTGAAATGGATCTCTGCAAAACTTCAGAGTGCTTTTCTTGTCACACCAGATGACGATCGACTGATGAAATTGAATGCCCAACTTAGTGAGAAAATGTTGTAGCCACATAGCCTGAATGGTTATGTTAACTATCCCTCTGTACTCTTCCTTGGTTGAATATAGAGAAATGGAAACTTTCTTCTTTCTCGACCAATAGATAGGCCCGAAACCAATACTGAGTGAGTAACGAGATGTGGACTTGCGATCAGTGCTATCACCAACCCATTCGAAATCGGTATACCTGATGAGATCTAATGTAAAGTCTGTTGCATAATGAATCCCAAAGGTGATGGTGCCATGAATGTATCAAAAGATACGCTTTGAAACTTTCCAATGTAGCTCATGTGACTCCTGCATGAACCTGGAAACTATGCCAACTGCATATGAGAGGTCTGGTCTGGAGTGTGTGAGATACAACAAGATCCCCACTAGTTGTCTGTACAATGTGTTGTCAACTAGTGGAGTCTCCCCGCCATCCTCAAGTTTGACTCCTGATAGGAAAGGAGTTGGAGCAGACTTGCAGTATGTCATGTGAAATCCCTCAAGGAAATCTTGTGCATACTTGGCCTGAGACAATTTGATGCCTGATGCATCCTGACTGATATCAAGTCCAAGGAAAAAGTGTAGAAGACCCATGTCTATCATCAAAAACCTATCATGTAGAATCCTCTTGACTGTAGCAATCACTGAAGTCGAGCACCCGGTGATAAAAAAATTATCGAAATACAAAAATAAAAGTATAAGTGAATCAGCCGTCCTAAGCATGTAGACATTCGGGTCTGATTTACAACATACAAAGTTTTGTGACAACAGGTAGGAATCCATCTTGGCATACCATGCCCTCAGAGCCTTCTTGAGGCCATAAAGTGACTTCTTTAGTCAACAAACCAAATATGAGTGCTGCATAAATCCCTAGGGCTGCTCCATGTAGATCTCCTCAGAGAGATCACCGTGAAGAAATGCATTCTTCGTGTCCATATGATGGACTTCCCATCCTTTGGCTACCCAATGGAAAGTCCTAATCATATGGAATCCATCTTCGCTACTGGAGCGAAGGTCTCATCATAGTCAATACCATGAACTTGTTGTAATCCTTTGGCAAAAAGACTAGCTTTGTATGTACTAATATATCCATCCGTTGCACTCTTGGTCCTATAGACCCATATGCATCTGACAAGTTTCCTCCCAGAAGGAAGGGGAACTAGATCTCAAGTCTAGTTATCGAGGAGGGAGTTGTAGTCCTCCTGCATGGCAGATTCCCAAAATGGATTTCTAACAGCCTCACGATAATACTGTGGATCTTAAGACTAAACCAATAAAAGATGCCTAGAGTGCAATGGTTAAGTGGAAGTGAGTGCAACATGAGGCTTCTCAAAATTAGATCGAGTCCAACTAGTTTCAGCTGGATCACCAACGAGATCCCCTACATCCTGAAGAGTAGTATGTGCCCACTTGGGCCTCTGCTCTGGCTCTGTAACTTCATCTGGATGCTCTGACACTACATCTAACTATACTGACTTTGAATTTGAATCATCTGAGTCCTATGAATCATAACTCTTTTCTAAAGAAGAGTTGACATGTGCATGCTCATCCTCTCAGACAGATGGAAGAATGAAGGTGCCTGCATGCGGTTGTTGAGGTGCATGCGAGACACTTTCCTCGAATTGGACACTACACTCAATGATGAGCTGGTCCGAAAAAATATCAATTAGACGATATCCCTTCACACCATCAACGTATCCAAAAAAAATCCACTCATTTCTCTATGGATCAAGTGCCTTCCTCTTTTCAGAGGGAATCCTAGCCCATGGATGTGAACCGAAAATGTGAAAGTGAGTCACTTATGGTTTGAGGCCAATCCAAGCCTCATAGGGGGTCTTACCCTTGATAGATCTATGGGGATATCTATTTTGGATGTATGTTGCACAGTTAAGTGCTTTGGCCCATAGTCTTTGTAGTAGATACTTTGCATGCAACATGCAAGATGCCATCTCCTTTAGAGTTCTATTTTTCTGCTCAGCAACTACATTTTGTTGCAGAGTATAGGGAACTGTGTGTTACAAATGGATACCTACCTCATGCATATGGATATCATGATTTACATAATCTCCCCCATTAGCATCTTGAAGGACTCTAATCTTCTTTCTAGACTATGTCTCAACCAAGGATTTGAAATCTTTGAGGTGTTGAAAGACATTGGAGTTTTTCCTGAGAAAGTAGATCCAAGTAAAATGTGAGAAATCATCAACAAAAAATGAGAACAAACCTTGTTTTTCTAATGGATGGATGTGGAAAAGGACCCATAATGTCATTGTGGATAAGATCTAAAGGTGTGGAAGCTCATTGAGACTTTCCTTTGTCGAATTTCTCTTGAGGGTGTTTTCCGAGAACACATCCCTCACATACTCCCTTGGAGAAATGGATGTTTGGTAGACCATCAACAAATCAATGCTTTCTAAAATGTTTCATGTCTCTGAAATTCAAGTTTCCAAACCTTTCGTGCCATATCCTACTACTTTCATCAGCATCAGTAAGCAGTAAAGAAGAATCAGGTTCAATGAATTCAGAAAATGTATACAATCTAGACTGATGATTTACCTTACCAGTAGAAACCCTAGAGTTGGTTTTCATGTCGTAGATGTCCACAAAATTTGGTGTGAATATGAATTTTCTTCTAGTGTAGGATTTTTTCATCTGAAACACGAAGAGAAGGTTCATAGAAACTTTGGGAACATGCAACACATTCTCGAAGTTTCCGTTGGTGAGTTCAATCCTTCCTTTGCCAATGACTTCGACAACATAGTTGTCCCCCATCAGAATAGGAGGACCTTTGCATGAATCCAAAGAAGAACATATTGCTTTTGAGGCAACCATGTGATCTAATGCTACTGAATCAATGATCAAAGCATCGAGAAATGAGTTGATGGAAAACATTGGAAATCAACGCATGACTAGAATTGCCTTTCTTGGAATTCAGATCTTCTAGCTTCTTCTTCTTCTTGGCACCCTCGGGGATGATATATGCAAGGTTGTTTTTCTGAAGTATTTGAGACATCATATCTAATTGTTTTTTCATGCATGTGGATTCTGAATGGAATCCTTTGTGACAGTATGTGCATTTCTCTCCTTTTCTTCCATTTTCTCCTTTGGATCTGGAGGCATCAGTGAAGGGTTTTGTGTACCCTTCCTTCTTCGGATGTGCATGAGATTTCCATTTATGTTTATATTTATATTTCTGATATTTTTGGATGCCATCATGCACAATGAGTGCATGCGCCCTTGGGCCTTTGATTGTGCCCATGTTGATGAGCTTGCTTTTCTCTGGTGTCAGGGATTCAATAAAATCCTCAAGAGAATGCATCTTACAGGTGGATCCAGATCTAAATATGACAGAATGGAATGTGGATATGAATACATAGAATTCAATACCAAGATTGGAGAGAATGGTGAGAACCGTTTGTTTCTCCTTCTTCGATTTATCAACCCAACAAGCTTTGAGTTGCGACAGTAAATCCTTGAATTTTGTAAAGAAATCTTGGATATTGTCGAAGCTTTTTGGATCCAATGTGAGAAGCTATACCTCCATCACGTGTCCTTTCATATCATCATGTTTTCCAAAGAGCCCTTGCATGGTGGTCCAGGCTTCATTGGGAGTCTTATAGGGAGATATATGAAAAAGGATATCGGGAGAAATAAGACTGCAAATTTTTCCGAGTGCCTCATCCATGCGATTTAAGTACTTGGATTTTTTTATGGATGATGTTAGTTCTGTATTTGTATTCAAGTTTAAACTATACAACCCTCTAGTTTGGATATGTAAGCATATTTTCTCCTTTCATGCAAAATAGTTGTAAGGTGAAAGAATGAATTCTTTTTCGAATTCCATCTTTCCATTGTCTTCAATCTTTTGTACCTGCAAAAACATTTGGTGTAGCTTTTTCTTAGTAGTCTGTCAGCTTTGATACCATGTAAATGTGTTGAACCTACACATAATGGATCTAGCTAAATAATAATACACACATTTGTAGAGAGAATAGAATAAAGAAGAAGAAGGAGAGAAAGAATGAAAGAATTCCCATTAATCGTTGTGAATAATGAATAGTTTACACATGATATACTTTGTATAGCTCAATGAGTTTGCATTGGAGGTGAAAAAATGCGCAATAGTGGTGGTCTAGAGTGATTTGGACACACACTAGCAGTTACGGGAGTGAACTTCCACCTATTCTAGTCTCTTAGGCAGTTATGAGAGTGAATTGCCACCTAGTTGAGTTAAATAGTCAACTAGTCTTTAGTTAACTAACTAAACATAGAGTGGTGAGGATTTAACACATGGAATCAAGGATAATGCGCCACTCTAGTGATGATACCAAGGCAAGGTCAAATTATCATGGTGGTGATCCCAATGTTGCATGGTGACAAAACCAATGCAACATCTAAACTCAACTAAACTAGTCAAACTGAAGTGTCAACTAAAAGAGAATATTCTCCAGGTGGAATATTCTCCCAAAAAATATAAGATACTAGATAAAGACTAATTATGACTAATAAACAAGGAAAAACCTTAGGAAAAAAAAATCCTAGGTGTGTGTGAAGTAACTCCAACATAAGGGCACCTGCGACCTTCCCTCTCATTCCCCTACGAAATCTCAGAGTATTGGGTGTTAGCTCCTTTTTTGGATAAGCCCCCCTCTTGATGTGACCTTGGGTGATGAACTTACGGGACCATGTGATTGCGAACGTGGCCAAAGACAGCTTGAATCAAACTGATTTTTGGCCCACAATTCTCCTTGAGCCTTCACATGTCCTCTTTTCAAATCCACAGTTTGAATTATGGCCTACCCTCAATGTTTTAATGTTCAGGCAACTCCTATCCCCGCAATGATACATGACCTTCAATCTCCCAATATTTATGGTACTTCAAAAACTGGCAGGTCATATCTTTCCCTCTCAGACCTATGGATCAGATCTAACCTCTTGCAAAATCAACGGATGAGATCTCCTTCATGATTTCGGGTTTTGGGAGTTTCAACTCTCAAAACCCTCCTCTCTTCCCTACTTCAATATTCCGAGTTGACGATCTATGGACACATGTCCTCCTAATCAATGACCATAACTTTACTTCGGGAGTGTTGACACTCAAAACTGAAATGGGCTGTAGAAAATCAATCATGAGGCAACCTCAAACCACTTTGGATTGGGAGCTGCCCCTTCCAACCCAAGAGGGATCTCTCGAACAATGTCACAATAGGAATTTAAGGAGCATGAAAAAGGTGGGTAGATTTATGGGTAAATGATGGTCTTAGATTTTTGGAGTTTGGGTGTTAAACCAGGGAAAAGGTCCATTGGGCATGGAGTCAAATGAAAACCGAAGAAAAGAGATAATAGCAGAGATTAAATAACTTGCAGAAAGTGAGGAAAAGTAGGTCTATCTTTCAGCGCTTTGATAAATCATGATGCGGTAGGGGAAAGAAAAAGGAAAGGCTAACGTAGAAAAGGATACATGTAGAGTTCTGGGAATATAGATTGGTCTTACACAGCTGATAGCTGGTGTAGAGGAAAGGCAATAAAAAATCATAGAAAACCCAAATCCTTTCGTTATAGTAGTGGTCGTACTAAAGTATAACGAAGCCCATTGGTTAGAGGAAAACATAATGTAATGCAGTCGTGATGGATTAAGGAAGACATAAAGAGATGGTAAAGACAATTTCAGCTACGAGTAAGGACACACATAAACGAAATCCAAACAGTTTTAACACAACTAAAAGAGAAGAAAACATGCTGAAAGAAATCAACTGTGATGAATCTCATAGTTGCAAATAAACATCTTTTTTATTACTCCAATATTGGCTTACACAATAACTCAACAATTACAATGAATCTCTCTTGACAGAGATTTTTCTCCCAGTCCTGCGCTCATGCGCCCCCCCCATTGTTCTACATGCATCAGTCTTTTTTAAAAAGAAAATAAAAAACTCTCTGCGTTCTAGGAATCTGAAATGGTTCCTATTCCTGGCACTCTGTGATGATGCAATATGATCAGACATGTTTTCCAGGTACACATCCATCTTCTTCGTATTTCCATCGTACTGAAATTGCCAACAAACTTTGACTATTGATTTTTCCATCTGTCTCGAATGCTCGAAACAATTGGAGTTTAATATTAGTTGATCATTTCCACTTGTTTTGGATAGATTCGAGCTGCCCAAAATAATGATATGGTTGCCAACTGTGCCCCTTTTTTATCCACAAACTCTAAGATCTTTGTTGCCAAATGTCCTGGAGAAGCGAATTACTGGAGCTGGAGAAACTATTGCAAATAATGCATCTCCAACAGAAACGCAAAAGAGAATTGCAAAGTTAATGAGCCAGTGCAATGAGAAGGATTTTGAGCTAGAGATAGAGTCTGCTGACAATCGTATGCTCCAAGAACAGCTCCACTCAGCTTTTTGAATAGCAAACACAACACAGGGATCGATACTGCAACAGGGATCGATACTGCAGTGACAACAGTGATAAAATTCAAAGCACACAGCTAACACAGCTCGCGGCTCCACAACACACAACTTGGATAGCATCGAACACAACAAGGATAGCACAAGGCAACGAACACCCTCATATCGCACGCAACACTTGAGGGGTCGCACGCAACACTCCAGGGATTGATGAATGCACGGACAATGATTTCGAGGGACAACACTCACAACTCACAACGAACAGGTAATTTAAATGCATATAGCAACAAACAGGTTATTTAAATGGCTGCACCAAGTGCCCACCACTCAACAGTCTTTTATACCAATGATACTGCAATCTCAGGCTCACAGGGGGTCTCCTTCACATGAGTCCACATCAGCGAACATGTCATTTAAATGGCTGCACCAAGCGACAGATCGGTCACCACAGCACACTTGATCTGAGTGAGAGCACTCGTACGCATATAGCTTGCATCTCCTTGAACACAGAAGCACCGACGGCTCCTTCCAGTCGAAGGCTCCACGGTTCCTCATTCATTTTTGACCTATCGCTCTGATACCAAATTAAAATTGGAGAAGAACTCAACAATTTTTGGTGAATGTTAGCTTGCAGGCGATTGGGAATGTCTTCATCCCGTGGAGCCGAGAGAGAACTTTGATATCAGGCTGCAGGCTATGCTAGAGAACACATCAAATTCGACAGTGACAAAGCGATGGAGAAAGAGAGCGGTCTTCTTTTTATCTACTGGGAACTCAAGGAGAATCAATGTTGAATAGAAAGATGCAAAAATGTGCTTAGACTACATATCTCTATTTCAATGTAAAAGCAGACATAGAAATCACTGTAAATTTACTTTGATGATTTCATGTTATCACTCAAACGGAGGATTACTATTCATGCTCATTCCTCCTATTGACATTGATAGCTCTGAGAGAGCGTGGTTTGAATCCTTGAGGTCATAGTCTGCGGAATGAGGAAATCCTGACCAGGTCGGTAAGAAAAAATGGGTGTTGTTTTCATGGAGATATCGCCATTGTTTCTGACCCGTTCTGTCGCGCCTCAGGCTATAGCCAATGGTCATACTGTCATTTTCATATTCACGGAAATTATTAATGTCGATGCTTCCAAGAGGAATCTTTGGTGCTACCAAACGGCGGATCCTGCGGGATTTATCCTATGCAAGAACCTTCTGGATACCCTACCATTACTCACCCGGTCACGGATAGACTCTACGTTTTCGTTTCTCCCATAATTGTTTAGTAATTTCTCCAACAGATTTGGCTGAAGGTCGAGCTCGCCTCCCTTCATGAACTCCAAATCGACTATCACGTGCTCCTGTGAGGATTAATATTTTTTAATGTCCAGTAACCCCATCTGAATGTAGTGGTTCCATAGACTTGCAGCTGCACTTTACCGAAACTCTGGTAATCCGACATTGATGCCCCTTGATTTTCCCATTCAGCTGTCCATTCTCCAACATAGATGAGGGGCCCATTGGTGCCAGTGAGGCTTTGCAAAGTTTGAGCTCTATTGGTACTGACATAGTTTGATGTTTTCCTCAGCCGACATGCTTTTGAAAATGGAATCATCGAAGAGATTGTAGTAACGCACATCGACCACAGTGTTGGTTAAGTCGTTGTTGATGTCAAACAACTCTTTAGCATCCACAGGACCGATTCTGTTGCACATTATGACATAAGCAGAGGAGGAATACTTTCTAACTGTGTCATAACCTCTTTTATAATATGTTTTCAGTGTTTCCAGGGGTACACAGGGTGCATGGGGTTCATTCAACAACTCAATTCCCAGGAGAGAAGAGTTTGAGGCATACTTTTATCGATGTTATCTTGTGAAGCAGGCCATTTGAGATATTCGTCTCTGGTGGCGCTGTGTGCGTCTCCATTTTGGGAACCCAGAACAGCATGGAGATCCACAATTACCCCTATGTTATGATTCTTATCCCATGTGAATGTGTTATCCAAAGCTTTCAGAGATCCTCCTACGAACGGGGCAGGAGGATTGGGGTCACTGGCAATCCACCATCCAACTGGAATTCTCACAGCATTTATACCCTTACTAGACATGAATTCAAGGTCACTTTCCATAATGAAGCTGTTCCAGTGATCCTGATTAACCAACATATTTCCACATCGCGGGCCTTTTTACCCTACAAAACAAATTCCTCAAGATTTTTGCTCCTTGATACACATAATCTATAAAGTTTTTTCAATCCAAATTTCAGAACTATCTAGTATCTTTATCTTTCATGATAGTCATCATACGAACTGTGCCCATTCCTACATATCATAGAGCTCACTTGGACTACTCAAGCTACTCAGACTTTAATATACTTCAAAATAATGAGCATCCTTATCCTGGTAAGCACCGCTGGAGGTTTCATAGAATATTCACTTCCCCAGCTCGTGCCTTTGAGAAACAATGCATAATCCTCCAAAACCTCAAAGAAAGCCTAATCAAATGAATGTTCAACACAGCTAGCCCGGGGTAGTAATTCTTCCACTTCAACTCTTGCACTCACGCTTGTCAATGACTTTTTTGCCTTGCAATGGTTAAGAGTTTCAACCTCTACCAGAAATACAACATAAATAGGTCTATGGTCTGAGAACTTTGACTCGCCACGGACATATGACAATTGTCTCAACCCACTGCCAAACCACAGTATACGATCACACCATGTTGGAGTGCAACTCTTATCTTTTGATTTCAAACTATCTCCAGCATACTGGTCTGAATTAGTGGAATATTTGTAGGTGGGTGCAAAATATATCTTCCCTTCATGCCAACCTTTAAAGACACGACCAGATCCATGCTCAATCCTAAGCTGATCACTTTCCAGCAGTGCCTCCCAATTATTTCTTTCCACAAGTTTTTTTGTATAGGAATAGAAAAGTGCAATTCGATAATTCAAATCTCCGAGCCAAATAACTCGATCATGCTCCAAAATAGTTTCAAGTGAATCCTCTCCAGCGAATCTACGAAGCCGTGGAAATCGAGTCTTTTTTTATGATTTCCATGACATCAAAATTCCTTCGGAGCTCATCACCCTCTTTCTGGATAGAAGTCAAATGGCTACAAATAAAACAAAAGCTTGTCTGATGGAGAGTCATGCAAGAACCATAGCCTTGTAGCCATGGGACAAACCATCAACAAGTGGAGCAACACATTCTTCAATAATGGCTGATGAAGGAGACCCAGTGTTACTATGATCAAAGGCAAACAAATGAGAACCAATTTGTACCTTGGGCAACATAGTTGATTTTGAGATCTATTACAACAGGGTGTTTGACCTTTTAGCTGGATCAACGGTCTTGTGGCCCTCTTCTCAATCAACGATTGAGATCTCCTTCGGGTTTTGGATTTCTGAGATCTCAAACCTCAAACTTCACCCTTTTTCCCAATGGATTTTCTCTGAAACCTATAATCCAATGACATGTGTCCTCTTAATCTGAAGATCGAGAATTACTTCAGTTCTTTACTTGGATTCCACATATTTTCTCCACATATCCCTTAGATCGAACGACTATGAATTACTTTGGATATTTATCCAGAGTTCTCAGATTTTCGCCACGTCTCCCTTGGATCTGACAGATATGAATTACTTCGGATATTTATCCGTAGTTCTCATATTTTCACCACATATCCTTTATATCTGACGGCTCAGATCCACTTTAGGTGATCTGACGCTTGATATTCACTTCGGACGATCTGACGAATCAGCTTCACTTCAGCTGATAGGACGGTTGAGATTTACTTCAGATTTTTGGAAGTTTGAACTTTAGAATTATCAACTCTCAATCCTTTCCTTCTCCTGAATAGACAATATCTGACGGCTCAGATTCACCTTAGTGATACAATGCTTGAGATTTACTTCGAGTGATCTGATGGCTCATGTCTGCTTTGGCTGATCAGACGATTAGGATTCGGTTCATATTTTAGGGACTTCAGACTTCGCGAATCTCAAATATCAACTTATAAACTCTTGAATGGATTTTCTGAAGTTGTTGATCTAACAACTCATATTCACTTTGGCAATCTGATTCTTGAGGCTTACTTCAGATGATCTGATGATCGACGTTTACTTCGGATCTTCACTCGAAATCCATAGATTCACGCCACCTCTCCTCTAGATATAATGGTTTATATATACTTTGGATGGTCTGATGGTTGATGTTTCCTTCAGGTATCCACCTAGAATCCACAGAGTCACGCCACCTGTCCTCCAGATATGACAATTCAAATCTACTTTGGATGATCTAATGGTTGACGTTTACTTCAGGTCTTCACCCAAAATCCACAGATTCATGCCACCTGTCCTCTATATCTAACGGTCTAGATATCTTCATCTCTTCGGTGCTTCGGCCATTCACCACTTCCTCGCTTCAGCCCTTTGTCAATTTGGTGCTTCAGCCCTTCGGCACTTCGATGCTTCAACCCTTTGGCACTTTGACACTTCAGCCCATCCTGTTCCTTCTGTCAGAAGGGATCTTTGGTCAGCTTGGCCTATCATACCCAATGGTACTTCGAGTTGACATTCTACAATTTTTTCCATGCTTCCAGTCATCGAAGTGGTTGATAATTCAACCAATGGTCATTTCTTCATTAACGGATTTCTCTCCTTGGGATCCAAAGGAGGTTTATTATCCTCATCAAGGTAATTTTGGGTTATTTGATATAATGACCCTCCCTTATAGTTTTCACATTCTTTCCTCTAGTGATATGATGGCCAGTACTTTCAAGGCTTCACCCCCACAGTCAGTTATTGGCAACTCAAACAATAATACATTTACATTTTCCACATGCCTTAGCATGGAAAATCATATTTTATGACTAATTACAAGCTGGGATAAATAGGGGTGTCACGATTCCCTCCCCCTTAAAGGAACACCATCCTCGGTGTTCTTTCTCAAAACATTTGTCATGCCTTTCTCATTTAGTTGTTTCAAAAATCTTGATCCTTCTTCGTTGGTTAGGTCTATTTTCAGAACTTTAATATTTGTCACCTTCTTTCAATAACTCTTGGACAACAAGCACGTTAATCATAGTCTTATGTGAAAACATTGCATAAAACAAACAATTCTATGAAAAATTCATAATCTTAGCACAATAATTATCTGTGCAGTTTGTGGATTTGCATCCACATGGTTGTTTTGTTATCCAAGCTCATTGCTTTTACTTGACATACCCATTGGTTGCATGATCCCAATTTAATAGTTTATAAGAAATATCATGGTTTCATCTTCCTTGTGGTCACTGATCCTTTAGGCCCAGGCTTAGGCATCCCCTTCTATGCTATACAGTCCCTTGGGTGATCCATCTTTCCTTGCCAGGGTTTTATCGCATAGGAAGAACTACCCATCATGTGCATGATCCCAATCAATAATTTACAAGAACTATTAAGTTCTCCTCTTCCTTGAGGTCACTCACCCTCCAAGCCCAGGCTCAGGCATCCCCTTCTCTGCTATAAAGTCCCTTGGGTGATCCATCTTTCCTTGCCAAGTTTTTCTCTCACAAAAAGAATTGCAGAGACTCTATCGAGTCTTACAGTCGAGACATCCCTCAGAATTTCTCTATCAAGGTGTCCCTCCATCTTGTGTTACCTTAACACAATATATTCTAGGTGATCATGGCTTACCATGGGGTTCTCATGGCTCAGCAATAGCCATTTTTCATGCTTTTACATCTTGACATCCTTTTGGCTCAGCTAATGTTAGGGACAAAGGTTACTCTCCTTCTCTCGACTCAATCATAGATAGGGATGAAGGTTACTCTCCTTCTCCCGAGTTAGTCTTTATTTCATGCGATCAAATTATACTCTTTCTCACTCGCATCATAGACATATAAAAATTCATGAGACATCATCATAAATTTTAAATTCAATATTTTCTTGTAAATTTGTGACCCACGGATATCCAATTTCCACATTTTGTTTCCATATTTGTTTCACATAGGAAACAGATTCATAATTATGGGACTTTCCTTCCCATAGCAGTTTGGATCAACATGTAATTGGTCTTCCTTATGGCTTACAATGCTACCATATTCAACAATCCTTTTCTTCCTTCACTTTCAACTTCAACCAACCAAACAAATTGTTAGTTTCCATGCACATACATTTTATTGCACCTTTATAACATCATCACAAACAGTTTCAGAATTGTGCATACTAACAATCAAATTCACTTTCTCAGAAAGGAAATACCATTCCTTGCAGTTTGGCTCAATAGGCAATTGGTCTTCCTTATGGGCTTACAATACAGCCATATCCAAGACCCATTTCCTCCTACAATTTCAACATTCCTCAGCGAAACAAATTCTTAGTTTTCATGCACATTGCCTTTTCAAAATTAAGAATACTAATAGTCCAAGTCATTTTCATATATTCAATGATACAAAGAAAAAGGATACATCATCCCTTACCTATGCATCATTTCTTCCTACGAAATTTTTCAGAATGTGATTCAAATATCAATTGACCTTAATGAATGTGCCAACATTCGTGGCCACATTCATTTCCAATTCACCTTTTCATTGATTTTAAGTTTCCCACACTTTACGACAAGTACTTTGTCATGGTGCATTGGAGCTTAGCCAATATTTTCACCATATGGTTTATTCATTCACATTCATTGTTACAGCAAGAGTATTCTTCTAGCTATAGGATGATCATGATTCCCAAATTTGTACACATGAAACTCAAAAGTTTCACATGAATGCATTTAATCATTGTTCCTCCATTAATAATCAGGGTGCCAACACTCATGGCAACCTAGATTAGTTTCCTTCAACGCTTACATAATGTAAGCAAAACATTGGAAGGTCCTCCTTTCTTATTGAAAAATCAATTGTCTTCCATCTTATGCAACATGTGTTCCCACACTGCATCCCATGTAGCATGACATCTATGAGCACTTTTGTTTTCAATCATTACTTGATTGGTCCATGTATCCATGACATATCTGTTCATGAATTATTCTGAGGGTTACAATAAATCTTTACTACCAGAGGTTCACACATCCAACATTCAGGTTATTCTTCTTGAATCATACCCTATTTGGGTATCCAAGGAATACAATTGTCTTTCAATGTTCCATACATAACATTAAGACCGTAAAACATTTTAGAAGGGATTCTTACCCAATCCCTGCATACCTTGTGCCACATAGGCATGAACATTTTTATACTGGTTTTGCTTGTTAGCACCCCCTCTGATATTATCCCATCAGTGGTTATCCATGTGGGCTTTTAAAGTCCCTTCGACAATATTTCAACAAGAACCTTCTCATAGTCATCCTCTGATTGTGGTTTTTCATTATTGGCAACTGTCTTTCTCAATAGTTCCAATCTATTTCTTTCTACACATGGAATACATCATAAACACATTAGTCGTCATGTAAATTAAAAATGCAAGTACCATAGCATTTAAATTAATAAAAAAAATTCAGACATGTCCTAGCATATTTATATGCACTTCATCACATTATCCTTTATATTTTCATGAGTGCAATACTGACAGTTCTCAATGATTTCTGCAGTAATACAATCCTCATGACTATGGTGTAAAAAAATATACTTCTATTAGTAAATCATCTTTCTCATTCCAGAGGGAACATAACACATAAAAATAAAAGAGTTAGGGGCTCCTCCATTCTTTCAATTCTTTCTACACTACTCGGGGATTTCCAGCCCCGCAGAGTTATCTCTAAAGGCCTTATTGTCTTTTCTTAACATGGCTTCAACCAAGCCTATTCAATCAAACATACTCCTTTATTCATTCATTAATATCCTATCCATTACATGATTCTTTAAANNAATGTAATCCAGTATTCTTATATATATATATATATATATATATATATACAATCTTGTAGTTCACTGCTCAGTTTCTCAGCAGTTACTAAGGTTGTGACTCTGACCCCCTGAGTCCTGACAGAGTTTTCACATAGTTCTTCCACATGGGACTCCTTCAGCATGCAATTTCCTTATTGGACATCCATCATTATCTGTGTTGGACTCAACCTTGAGTTATCTTTTATCTGTTTACCAAATATTCCCTAAGGAATATAAACATGCATCTTTTTCATGTACCCAAATTATGTATCCATACATATTATGGTTTTGTTAACATACATCCATGATGTACTTAACCATATTCATAATCCTAAACCTTCATGTAGTGGTCATAGCTATGTTTCACATCCCACTTGCATATCTACTTTTAAGATCAATCAACTCAGGATTGGTCACAATCCTTCTCATGTGATTCTTAAAGGCATAATCATTTGCCTCTTATTATGACAATAGAGCATCTTTGCTCATTTATCCTTCTTATCTAATTATATTAGTATTTTCTTGAGGAAAGGGAATACATTCCCCCTCAAGCTGTTATTTGGAATAGAACTTTCATGACTCTTCGGAATGGAGTCAACCATCCATCCATGGTATTCATTTATTTTGGACAAGAGTAATTATTGCTTTATATTTCACTCATCAGGGAAACCATATTGTACCTATAAATATAGTCTTACATCATACATGTGCATCACTTGCATGTTTAATATCATTCATACCTAACTGGTATGAATATCAGGCTTCATATTAGGAAGATCCACAATGCATGAAACCCATGCACTCAAGCATAATTGAACACAGGTAAGTATTCATCATGCTAGCTTATTGCTTGCACTTTTTTTTTTCATGTCATTCACACACATGGACATATCAAGCTTCTATATCCTTTTCCCAAGGATCTTCCAATCATCCTTATGCTCATGTATACACATTCCTATATAAGTAGGTGCATCTCTTGCACCTTTTTACCTCATGAATTCGCTTGATAGTTTAAGTTCATCATTAGTGTCCTCTAGTTTGAGATTTAAGTCACTGACTAATATCATAGTCATATCTCACATTGATGTTTCCTTCTCTTATGCTAATGACCAACCAAGGTCACTTTTCTCTAGTCATGAGGAGTTATATACTCCGATTTTAATTTATGGCAGTAACTATAAGTGCTAAGGATCCTACTTGAAACTATCAGATTCCTTTAATCCCACATAGTTATTAACCATTATATAATCCGCCATCATCAGTGCTTGAATTTCCAACTGCCCATGCTTAGAAGAAGAGTTATGAACACCAGGTCATTCATCCTTCGGGCTTCATATGCTCTTGACAGAGCCCTACCACCTTCATCTATCCACATTCAAGTCTTATTATAAATGTTAATTAGCATATCCATACTCAGATAAGAGTAGTTATCACTTTGACAAAGGGCTAAAGAAATTCTTCTGTTGAAATTCAACAAGAATTCCCAAAATCATAGGTTTAATCTTGTAAATGTGTTGAAATTGCACATACTAGATCTGGCTAAAAAATAATACACACATTTGCAGAGAGAATTGGAGAAAGAAGAAGAAGGACAGAAAGAATGGAAGAATTCTCATTAACCATTGTGAATAATGAATAATTTACACATGATATACTCTATATATCTCAATGAGTTTGAATTGAGGTGAACCAATGCACCATAGTGGTGGTCTAGAGTGATATGGACACACACCAGCAGTTACGAGAGTGAACTTCCACCTATTCTAGTTTCTTAGGAAGTTACAGGAGTGAACTACCACCTAGTTGAATTAACTAGTCGACTAGTCTTCAATTAACTGACTGAACATAGAGTAGTGAGGTGTTAACTCGGGGAATCAAGGCTAATGAGACACTCTAGTGATGATACCAAGGTAAGGTCGAATTAGCATGGTGATGATCCCAATGTTGCATGGTGATGATCCCGATGCAACATCCAAACTCAACTCAACTAGTCAAACTGAAGTGTCAACTGAAAGAGAATATTCTCCATGTGGAATATTCTCCCCTAAAATATAGGAGACTAGATAATGACTAATTATGAATAATAAACAAGGGATAAACATAGGAAAAATAAATCCTGTGTGTGTGTGAAGTAACTCCAACACCCCCCCTGAATATCACTATGGTGAAAATAAGTATTGGGTCTCGACAACAAGGCCATGGTAGGTACCCAAGTACAAAATATACACTAAAAATAAAGTGAGGAAAGAGGAAAAACCTCATGGGAACCCCCCCCTCAAGGTACAATGTATTTAAAAAGAAGAACTACAGTTGTTAGGAAACTATGTCCTTCACTCCTACAAAACCTCGTAGAGAATGGAATTTCTACTCAGTGAAGGTCTTGGTGAAAATATCTATCATTTATTCTGCTGAAGGACACAATTGCAAGTCAATGATCCCCTCATGTACTAAGTCCTGGATGTAGTGCATGTGGATATCAATGTGATTCATTCGCCGCCTCTGAATTAGATCATTGTAGAACTTCATAGTGCTCTGGTTGTGACACCAAATGACGATCGGCCGATGAAACTGAATACCCAACTTAGTGAGAAAATGTTGTAGCCACATAGCCTGAATGGTTATGTTAACTACCCCTCTTTACTCTGCCTCGGTGGAAGATAGAGAAATCGAAGCTTGCTTCTTGCTCAACCAATAGATAGGTCTAGAACCAATACTATGTGAGTAACCAGATGTGCACTTGCGATCAATGCTATCGCTAGCCCAGTCGGAATCAATAAACACAATGAGATCTAATGTAGAGTCTGTTGCATAATGAATTCCAAAGGTCATGGTGCCCCGTACGTATCAAAGGATACACTTTGCATATTTCCAATGTAGCTCATGAGGCTCCTACATGAACCTGGAAACTACGCCAACTACATATGAGAGGTTTGGTCTAGAGTGTGTGAGATACAAAAGGCTCCCCACTAGCTGTCTATAAAGCGTGTTGTCAACTAATGGAGTCTCCCCGCCATCCTCAAGTTTGACTCCTGATAGGAAAGGAGTCAGAGAAGACTTGCAGTCTGTCATGTGAAATCTCTCAAGGATATCTCATGCATAGTTGGCTTGAGATAGTTTGATGCCTGATGCATCCTGGCTGATCTCGAGTCCAAGGAAGAAGTGTAGCAGACCCATGTCCATCATCAAAATCTTGTCATGAAGAATCCTCTTGACTACAAAAATCACTGAAGTTGAGCAACCGATGATCAACAAATCATCGACATACAAAACTAAAAGTAGAAGTGAATCAATCATCCTGAGCATCTATACATTCGGGTCTGATTTACAATGTACAAAGTTCTGTGACAAAAGGTAGGAGTCTATCTTGGCATACCATTCCCTCGGAGCCTTCTTGAGGCCATAAAGTGACTTCTTCAGTCGACAAACCAAAGATGAGTCCTACATAAATCCCTAGGGCTTCTCCATGTAGATATCCTCAGAGAGATCACCATGAAGAAATGCATTCTTCACGTCCATCTGATGGAATTCCATCCCT
Organism: Picea abies; assembly: GCA_900067695.1. Lineage (NCBI taxonomy): Eukaryota > Viridiplantae > Streptophyta > Pinopsida > Pinales > Pinaceae > Picea > Picea abies. The sequence goes on along the minus strand of CBVK0102413272.1, from coordinate 3,194 downwards.
TGGCTACCGCAATGGAAAGTGCCAAGCGTATGGAATCCATATTTTCTACTGGAGTGAAGGTCTCGTCATAGTCAATACCATGAAATTATTGAAAGCCTTTGGAGACAAGCCTAGTTTTTCATCTGCTAATTTGCCCATCCGTTGCGTTCTTGGTCCTATAGACCCATCTGCATCTGACAAGTTTCCTCCCAGAAGGAAGGGGAATGAGATCCCAAGTCTGCTTCTTGAGGAGGGATTTGTACTCCTCCTGCATGGTGGATTCCCAAAATGGATTTCTAGTAGCCTCGCCATAAGAGTATGGATTTGAAGACTAAACCAAGAAAATATTCTTGGAAGGCAATGGTTGTTACACCTCAAAATTACTCACTTTGATAGTGTCGCAATTGTCGCCATTACGAGTTTTGTAAGTGTCACATCTTGTCTGCAACTGTCGCATATTAACGATAAGTGTTGCAAGTGTCAAAAATATTATGCTGCCATCTTGCATATGTTGTGCCTCTAACGACATTGTGAAGACACTTAAGACACCTCAAAGGATAGTGTGTAAGAATAAAAATCACTTGGCAAGAAGTACAAGCCATTTACCATTGGAAAAACCACTCAAAAAATGAATTTTGGAGAGGAGCGTTCCCCTACCCATTGCCAGGGAGTGCTGGCGCTCACTACACCTCTTTGGGGGAGTGCTTGAGCACCCTGTGCACCCTTATGGGGGAGCGCTACCCTCTTTTTAGAAAATTATGGGTTTGTTGAGGAAAATAAGGGAAGAATCCCTCAATTCCTGAAGGTAGTTGGATTCGAATAGATGGTCAAGGCATGATCTTAGGGGAGATCCTCAATTGAAGGAGAGGAATCATTAACTTATCCCAAAGATCTCTCAAGTGGTTAAACCTCTCCAAGGTTATATAAGGAGGCCTTCTCATGGTGAAAGGAACATTGGAGAATTAAATCAAACTTATGATCTCATGAGTGAGATGCCATCAAAAGAAATCAATGGAGATTGATTGAGCAAAGGGGTTGGACAAAGAAAACTGGAAGAGGCTGTTGCACCTTCATTCAAAGGATTGTAAGTACTTTTACTTGTTCTCATTTATATAATCAATGCTTGGCCTGTTTCTTTCAAACTTGTACTTGTTCCATATAAGTTTGTCTGTAGTAGATGGATCTATGATTGAGCTAATCTCAGTAGAGTAGTAATTCCATTGTATCTTTGTTTGTTTTGCAGGACCTATCAAGGAGCTCAAGGTCGAAGCTCAACCTAGACTTTGCAAGGAAAAACGACATTCATAAGGTACATATCTTTCTCCTTCTCTTTCTTTCATTATCTTGATTAGATCTAAAAGAAAGCCAGTGTCCATGTTAAGCACCTTCTGTCTTGGCCTTAGGAGTTTAGAGACCAAAAGGGAATCCACTTGTCTGTAGGGGGATTCACCTACAACAAAAATTGACGACTCCATTGGGGAGGAGCTCTGATTTTTGTTTCCATTCCCAGATCTTGTTTTGGCCCTTTTCCCACTTATTTGATCTACTCCATATTGTCTTGTTGATTCTTATATTGATTTGATTGCCTCATTATGTCATCAGGATCACCCTGATTGACTGAATTTCCTTCATTTTTCTGAGTTTTTGGAGTATAGCACTCCCTCCTTGTTGCTGACAGAGCACTAGCACTCCCCTGTAGCCTTACACAGAGCACTCAAATTCCTTGGTGCCCATTATACCAGAGCGCTAGCCCATTTTTTGTGAGAAATTCTCCAAAATTTGCATTTTTTGAAGTTATTTTTGGGTTTTGGCATTTGCTCAAGGTCCTATACTCTTAGTCCATCTTGATATTGTCTTTCAAACACCATTATTTCTGATATTTCATCCTCTTTTGTTTGGGATTTTGACATCTTATTTCCTTTCCTTGAAACCACTCTTTGTCTTTGCTGACCTAGAGTTAACTTGTTGTTTTCTTCTCCTTTGTCTGATTGAGTGAAAATGTTTGTGAGGAAATCCAAAGGTCTGTGAACTTTTCATTTGATCTTTGAGGTCAAATTTCCATCATTTCTCTTTTTGTTTGAGGTTTTTGGTTCTTGTTTGCAATTTGATTATCTTTGTCCTTCTTGTCTATTTCACAACGAGAGTTTGTCTTTGTTTTGTGTGAGGCTTGCTTCCAACTATTTAATCCTGAAGTCTGATTGGAATTTAGAAGTATTGCATCTAATTATCATTCACATAGAAACAAAAGGACAAAATTTTAGTGATTGGTTTGGATATTAGAAGGCGTTTCTGAAATTTTTAGCATTGCATTGGATTTCATTGAGAAACACTTGTATAAGGACATTGCATCTTAGTGTTCGATAGTGAAAACAACTTTCTCTCTTTCCCTTAAATAACCATTCATCAAAAGACAAGATTGCTTATCATCTTCTTGTGCATTTTTTGGGATTTGAGTCATCATACCATCAGTTTCAATGTCATGCACCCTTTGAGTAAGAACAACCATAAAATCAACGCTAATTAAAAATTATCTAGAACATTTTTGTTTTTAGGATCTTCCATCAACATTAGATTAGGATTATCACTTTGGATTAGGCTGTGAGTAGAACTCTCCAAATTTTTTCAAAATGAACATTAGCATCCTGAGATAGGGAGAGACAAATCTAATTGTCCTATAGGCTTTCTGGGATCCCCCTCTCACACAAGGGTTACACAAGAGGTCACATTCGGGTGAGTTATGGAGATTATCCCTCCATGGTTCAATTGTTTCTAGTGGTCAGATCGTATATTGGGGGTCACTTGAGGGTATACCCACAATTATGTGTGGGAGCCTCTCGATTTGATTTCAGACTTGTTATCCTTCCCATACGTTCAGATCGAACTGTCGACTGTACTCACCCAGGGGATGACTATGAGTTGGTTTCCATAGTTGCCATAATCCATAGGTATTTACACGAGGTGACAGTGAAGGGAAGTCTCACTATACCTGGGAAAGACGTTGGTCAAACTCACTCGGGCTCCTTGGAGGGTAAATCCACAATTACTGTGTGGAAGCTTGCACCAAGGTGAAAGTCCATTAAGAAGGTCACTATTGTAACTGTTCGACTATATCCTAGCCCCTTCTTGACTTGATCACGTGATGTTGGATTTCTTCACCAACTAGTACGATCATCGAGAGAAGTTTTGTTTGCTTGGTTTTGATTCCTAGATTTTAT